>PVKH010027291.1:0-13039 GCA_004027955.1 Chaetophractus vellerosus | reverse complement strand
CTAGTCTGTCCACTTCACAAGCCTGAGGTTCAATTGAAACTACGGTTTATGCTAAATAGTCTCAGCTGGATAGGGCTAGTAAAATTGTGGTAGTTAGACTGACTGTATCTCTGGAAAGGCACAAGAACTTGATAAAGAATGGAATGGCTTTGGCATTAATTTTAACTTTCATTTGTTTGAGTTGGGGTTTGGTTAAGGAGATAGCTGTCAAGAGAAGTAAAAGAACAACATGAAGGGAGCAGATGTGGCTCAAGCAGTTGAGCACCCGCCTCCCACATGGGAGGTCCCAGGTTCAGTTCCCCGTGCCTCCTAAAGAAGACAAACAAACAACAAGCAGACAATGAGCACAAACAACGAGCAAAAATAATGAACAGACGAGGGAGCCATCCCAGGGCAGAGGCAGGGGGAGAAAAAAAAACATGAAAAGGAAGGGATTATAAGAAGCATTTACTCTTTTAAAAGGTGAAATGCTAAACAGCAATCTTTAGCTCTTCATTCTCCTGCCTCCACAGAGTCCAGAGCAGGGGTTCTTAACCAGGGATCCATGGCATGGAAAGATTTCAGGGGTTCTGTGAGCTTGAATTTTAAAAAATCAACTTATCATCTTTATTTTCTCTATCCTCTAGTTGAAATCTAGCATTTCTTTCAGTTATGAATGTATGCAATAAATTACAGTAAAGTATTCATTTATGTCACATCACAGTTGCATATCTCAAGAAATCGCTTACGCTCGTTCACACTTCAAAATTACGGTAGTTTTAGACCCGACGCTAATTCAGTGTCATAAAACTACCTGCCACTTCATTCTGAGAAGGGGACTGTGGTTTTCACCTGCCTGGCAAAGGGGTCCGTGGAACAAAAAAGGTTAAGAACCCCTGGCCTAGAGTCTATTTATAAGAAAAACAAAAATTAGTAAGGCTGCATAGGCTTCCGCGGGCTAGTGAAAAAAATGCAATCAACACACAATTGGGTTTTTATAGGAAAATTTGTTCCAAATTCCTCAAGACTTTCTTACTAAGTGCTACTCAAAATGTGATCTGTGGGCAGTGCTGCGATTGGGAGTACAGAAGTTGAGAGTAGGCACTGAGAACTTTTTAGAGCAAATGGAGAATGCTGTGCCAACAAGCACACCGTCAGGGACTCACTCCATTGTGCAGAGCTAGTATGGGTGCTGTGGATTTGCACAGTGAGCCACACGTGGCATGAGCTGTATTCTAGTCATGTGCAGGACAACATATGAAATTACATCAGTTTGGAAATTTTTTTTAAAAATTGGCTCTTTACAGTAGATTGTTTGAGAGGCACTGCTTTAGATCACAACTCACTTGTAAGTTAAGATTTCTTAGAGTTTGTTTTGGACAAGCGAGTTGGGAGAGAAATTTAGATATAAAGTGAGGAGAAATTGGAAGTCATTGTAGGAGGTAGAAATTGAAGATGGAAATGTCCAAAATTGCTTTATAAGGGAACCTCTTAGATTGAATGTAGGCCAGTTTTTACTGTTTTGTTCATTATGATATCCCAGATTTTATCACATTTTATGGCAGGTGGTAGGCACTACCTAAGCATCTATTAAATGTTGAGTTAGTTGTGCTAATAGATTGAGGAGGGCAAAGGCTAGAATTAGAAAAAGTGGCTAGGAGGCTGTAAAGACAGTCCAGACACAGGTTGATGGAACTAATCAGCCGAGTGGTTACAGAAATAAAAAATGAACCTAAAAGAAATTCTTTTTGGGCTAAGATGGTGGCATAAGACATCCAGGGTTCCATTCTCCCAAAGAATCTTTGAACAACTAGCAAAGCTGGCAGAGCCATCTTCCTCAAAACTCCAGAAAACAGGTAAAAAAAGTTTGCAGTAACAGGGTTACGCTTTTTTAATAAAAAGGGTGAGGGTCAAATCAAGAAAATGCAAATTTAAAAAAAACAATGGTAGGAGAAGCTTCTGGAAAGTATGTTGGTCCCTTCCCTCCCCCCTCCCCAGCATAATGTGGAGCAGGCCTGCACTCCCTTTGTGGTCCCTGGCCCCGTTCTGGAGGGAGCAGAGTAACCCATATGTGCCTACTTGGTTGCCTGCATGTCTGTGCCAATCTGTTGGTGGCAGCTGGCAAGCCTGAACCAGGACACTCATCTCTGGCTCACCCTCCCAGAACTTCCTTGGAAGCAGAAGTAACTTGTGGACAGCTAAAGCAATATAAGAAACAATTAAATGAAATAGGTCTGGGGCAAAGGATTACCAGTGTGATAGTTAGGCTAATGTGTCAGCTCGGCCAGGTAATGGTACCCAGTTGTTTGGTCAAGTGAGCACTGGGCTAACTGTAAAAAGGGCATTTCATGGGCTTTAATCATCAGTGAGTTGATTGCATAGATGGCTGGTCACATCTACAATCAACAAAGGAGGTCGCTGTCAGTAATGAGTGAAGTCTCATCCTATCAGTTGAAGACCTTAAAAGGGGAAGTGATTTCAGCATTCAGAGAGAGAGAATCCCCATCTCTACTTCAGACAGCCAGCATCTCCTGAGAACTCATCAAGGACCTCCATCCGAGCCCCTGGTTTGCAGCCTGCCCTGCGGAATTTGGACTTGTGCATCCCCACGATCGCATGAGAGAATTTTACAAAATTTCATACTATTTACAAATATCTCTTGTTGGTTCTGTTCCCTAGAGAACCCTGACTAATACAAGCTTTAAGTCATACAACACAGCACCCAGGAGGAAGGGAGGGAGGTATTTCATAGGGAATAGATTCTTTTAAATGGGGGAATTCCTAAGACCTCAAGCAAGTACAAGCCTAGGACAAGACACAGGCTCAGACAAGACAGAGCAGGTACTGCACTTCACTTTCACCCCATGCTGACCTTCTTGATAGGATGGCCAAACCCTGAAGGAGCGAGCCAGCCAGGGAAGAGCCAGTTTGCAGACAGTGTATTTGGAATTGAATCATGCCCCTCCCCGCAAGGCATGCTCAGGTTCCAAACCCTAGTCTTGTGAGTGTGAGCCCATTTGTAAATAGGGCCTTTGAAGATGTTATTAGTTAAGGTTGCCCACACTGAATGAGGGTGGGACTTAATCCAGTATAGCTGAAGTCCTTATAAGCAAAGGAAATTGGAAACAGAAAACAAAGCCATGGGAGGAGCAAGAAACAAGATGTCAATAGAACATGGAGAAGGAAGGAGAAATCAGTCATGTGGCAGAAAAGTCAAAGACCAAGGATCACCAGTAGCCAGCCCTAGACTGCCACAGTCTTCGAGGAGGAAGCATCACCTTGCTGACTCCTTGATTTTGGATTTCTCCTAGCCTCAAAACTGTGAGCCAATAAAGTCATATTGCTAAGCTAATGCATTGTATGGTATTTGTAGCAGCCAGGAAACAGAAACACTGTGTAAGATGCCTTTTTGCATTGATTTGTTTGTTGTAGTTAGCTGCTGGCACTATAGGAAATCTCTGTCATATCACTAGTGGACAAAAACTCAAGTAACAGACAACTCAAGGACTAAATCCCAGGGTTAACACATTAAAATATTAAAATGTACAGTGTGCAACAAAAGATTACATGGCAAAGAAAGAGGAAACGAAGGCCCATCCAAAGGAGCAAGATAAAAATTCAAGAATCATCAACCAAGAAAACAGACTTTGGACATAGCAAAGACTTTTTAAAAGGTCATTTAAAAAGATCATTTTAAAAATGATCTTTGATGTGCTCAAAGAGATAAAAGAAAACATGGAGCAAGAACTAAAGAATATCAGGAAAACGATGAATGAACCATATGAGAATCTCAATAAAGACATAAAAATTTAAAAAAGGAACCAGACAGAAATGCTGGAGTTGAAGACCATGTCCGAAATAAAGTATCTCTTAGAGGGTTTCAAAAGCAGATCAGCAGGGAAACAGATGTGGCTCAAGCGATTAGGCTCCTGTCTATCATATAGGAGTTCCAGGGTTTGATTCCCAGGGCCTCCTGCTGGAAGGTGAGCTGGCCTGAGTGGAGAACTGGCCTGTGTGGAGAGCTGGCCCACGTGGAGAGCTGGCGTGGCAAGATGAAGTAACAAAAAGAGACACAGAGGAGAGACAATAAGAGACACAGCAGACCAGGGAGCTGAGGTGGCGCAAGAGATTGAGCACCTCTCTCCACTCCAGAAGGTCCTTGGATTGGTTCCCGGTGCTGCCTAAAGAGAAGACAAGCAGACACAGAAGAACACACAAAGCAGACAGCGAGCGAAAAACAGCGAGGGGTGGGGTGGGGTGGGGTGGGGTAGAGAAATAAATAAATAAATAATAACTCTAAAAAAAAAAAGTGGATCAGCAGATTAGAGATGGAGAAGAATCTGTGTACTCCGGCATTTCCCACCCTCATCTCTCTAGCTGTAATGCTCTTCCCTTTGTTATTAATTTCTAGTTCCATTCCACTGTGGATGAAGAAGACATATTGTATGATTGCAAACTTTTAAAATTTAGTGAGACTTTTTTGTGGCCTTATATATGGTTTATCCTGGAAAATGACCCATGCACACTAGAGAAGAATGTATATCCTGCTGCTGTTGGGTAAGGGCTCTCTCCGTGCCTATTGGGTCTAATTGGCTTATTGTATCATTCAAGTATTCTATATCCTAATTGATCTTCACCCATTATTATATTTTTAAGATTATTTATTTTCATTTAAACCCCCCCACCCACCGTTTTTGCTGTTTTGTGTCCACTCATTGGGCAATTCTCTGTGTCTGTTTCCTACCCTCTTCTCTCATCTGTCTCCTCCTCTCTTCACCAGGATTCGATTCTGGGAACCTCTGATGTGGGAGAGAGGTGTCCTACCGTCTGCGCCACCTCAGTTCCTGGTTTCTCGGCGCATCCTGTCTTGGCTCTCCCTTGTGTCACTCTCCTGTTATGTCACCATCTTGCTGCATGGTTAGGTGGGGTCAGCTCAGCTCACCCACACACCTTCTATATATATATATATTTTAATTTTACTGGGAGGTCCCGGGGGTTGAACCCAGGTCCCTCCATATGGGAAATGGACACCCAACCATTTGAGCCACATCTACCCCCTGTTCTACCCATTATTGGAAGTGGTGTATTGAAGTCTCCTACTATTATTATAGAATTGTGTCTTTCTTCCTTCAAATCTTCCAATATTTTTTTTTCATATATTTCAAGGCTTTGCTGGTAGATACTTATATATTTATAATTGTTTTGTCTTCTTGTTGAATTGACCCCTTTTCAATATATAGTGTTCTTCGTTGTCCCTTGTAAGAGTTTTTTACTTAAAGTCTGTTTTATCTGATATTAGTATGCCTACCTCAGCTCTCTTTTGGCTACCATTTGGATGGAATATTTTCTTTTATCCTTTCACTTTCAGCCCATCTGTGTCTTTGAATTCAAGGTGAGTATCTTGTAAACATCATATAGTTGGATCATGCTTTTTTGTCCATTCTGCCATTCTCTGCCTTTTGACTGGAAAGTTGAATCCACTTACATTTAAAGTTATTACTGATAATTCAGGATTTTCTTCTGCCATTTTACTATTTGGTTTCTGAGAGACTTATAACTCTTATGTCCCTCAATTCTTCTGTTAATGTGTACTTTCATTTTTATTTGATTTTTTGTAGTGTACAATTTTGAGGCCCTTCTCATTCACAAAGGGAGAATTGGAAATTTCACAAATATTAAACAACACACTCTTAAACAACCTATGGGTCAAAGAAGAAATCAAAAGGGAGATTAGGAAATATCTTGAGTTGAATGAATATGTTTAAATAAAAAATCAAAATTTATAGGATACATCAAAGTTGCTGAATGAAGTTGGAAGACTCATACTTCCTGATATGAAAACTTATTACAAAGCTATCAAAACAGGGTGGAATTGGCACAAGGACAGACTTATATACCAATGGAATTCAATTGAGAGTTCAGAAATAAACTTTCACAGGTATGGCCAGTTGATTTTCTACAAGCAAATCAATTATATTGGCACATATTAATAAAGCATACAATTCATCCAAAGTGTATAATCAATGGCTTTTAGTATAATCACAATGTTGTGCATCATCACCACAAAAATTTTTAGAACAATTTCATTACTCCAAAAAGAAAAACTCCACACCCCTTAGCAGTCACCTCTCCTTCCCGCTATCCTTCCCCTGCCTTATATAACCACTAATCTAACTTCATCTTTATAAATCGATTTATACTTACATTTTATATAAATGGAATCATACAATATGTAGCATTTTGTGTCTGGTTTCTTTCACTTAGCATAATGTTTTTTTCTGATAGTAACATCTTGTAGTATGAACATACATTTGTTCAGTTTCAAAGAAAAATGGTCTTATATATGCAATATTACCCATTGTCATATTTTACATGAGGTTTTACTATGCTATACAGTCCCATGTTACATATTTTAGCTTTCCATTTAGCAGTATACATGACTTTTTGTTGTTGTTGTTGTTGTTGTTACATATCCCTCCCCTTTCTGCTTGCTCTTGTTGTATGTTCATTTTTTGTATTCTTCTATGTCTGCTTTGTCTCCCCCCACTGCAGGACGCGTCGAGTCAGCTCACTGCGCAGGCAGCTTGCCCCGCTTGTGGGCGGCTCTGCTTCTGTTCCTGGGCGGCTTTTTGCTCCATTCACGGGTGGCTTTTCGCTCTGTTCACAGGCGGCTTTTCGCTCCGTTCGCCGGCGGCTCGCCCTGCCTGTGGCGGCTTTGCCCTGCCCATGGCGGCTTTTTGCCCTGCCCACAGCGGCTCTGCCCTACCCACGGCGGCTTGCCTTTCTCAAGGCCGTCTGCCCGCTCGGAGAGGTCCCCGGGAACCGAACCTGGGGCCTCCCATGTGGTGTACCGGCGCCCTATCCACTGGGCTACAGCTGGCCCCAAACATGACTTTAGACTTTCCCTTTAAACCACTGTCATACCCATGTACTGCTAGTTACAAACGTTATGTTGTGCTTTCACCTCTTCTATTCATTTCCAAAGATGAACATTCTTTTTTACCAATTCTGCAGTAGTTTACCCTCAGCTTTCCATTCTCTAACCTCATTCTATTTTCTGGTGACCCATATTCTAGTTATTAACTCCCTGAGCTTACACAATGTATTTAGTTCATAATAGTGCAATCATACAGCATTTGTCTTTTTTGTGTCTGGCTTTCTTCACTCAACATAATGTCCTCCAGTTTCATCCATGTTGTCATATGCTTTATGACTTCATTTTATCTTACAGCTACATAATATTCCATTGTGTGTGTACACTACAGTTAGTTTATCCATTCTTCGGTTGATGTACACCTGCGTTGTTTCCACCTTTTGGCAATTGTGAATAACACTGCTATGAACATCGGTGTGCAGATGTCTGTTCGTGTCACTGCTCTCAGTTCTTCTGGGTATACACCCAGTGGTGGTATTGTTGAGCCACGTGGCAAATCTATATTCAACTTTTTTAGGAACTGCCAAACAGTCCTCCACAGTAGCTGTACCATTCTACATTCCTACCAACAATGAATAAAGGTTCCTATCTCTTCACATCCTCTCCAACACTTGTAGTTCTCTGTCTTTTTAATCCTGGCTATTCTAATAGGTATGAAATGATATCTCGTTGAAGCTTTGATTTGCATTTCCCTAATTGCTAGTGATGTTGAACATTTTTTAACATGTTTTTCACCATTTGTATTTCTTCTTTGGACAAAAGTCTATTCACATCTTTTGTCCATTTTTTTAATCAGGTCATTTGTCTTTTTATTGTTGAGTTGTAGCATCCCTTTATATATCATGGATATTAAACTCTTTCCAGATGTGTGATTACCAAATATTTTCTCCCATTGAATTGACTGGCTTTTCATCCTTTTGACAAAGTCCTTTGAGGTGCAAAAGTGTTTAATTTTGAGAAGATAGATATATCTATCTTCATAATTTTGAGAAGATAGATATATCTACATTTATGCCAGTACCATGCTGTTTTTGATCACTGTGTCTTTGTAATATAGTTTAAGGTCAGTCAGTGAGAGTACTTCCACTTTGCTCTTCTTTTTCAGAATGCTTTTGGCTAATCAGGTGAACTTTCCCTTCTGTATGAGTCAGCCAAAGGGGTGCTGATGCAAAATACCAGAAATCTGTTGGTTTTTATATATGGTATTTATTTGGGGTAGAAGCTTACAGTTACCAGGTCATAAAGTGTTAGTTACTTCCCTCACCAAAGTTTATTGTCACGTGTTGGGGAAAAATGGCTGCCGGCCTCTGTGAGGGTTCAGGCTTCCTGGGTTCCTCTCTTTCCGGGGCTTGCTTCTCTCTGGGCTCAGCTCCTCTGCTATCATCACAAGACCAGCTGTAGACTATCGGGCAAATAGCTTGTCTTCCCAGGGCCTTTTCTCTTTCCTCATGACCAAGCTCCTCTATGTGCTTCCTTCCTAGGGCTTCAGCTCAAAAACTTCAACCTCCCTTCTCTGCAGTGCAGTTTCTCTTTGAGTCCCCACCCAAGTGGGTGGGGACTCAATGTCTTACTGACTTGGCCCAACCAAAGCCTTAATCAGTATTTAATCAAGTAAAAGTGAAACCTCTGGTATTGCATTGAATCTGTAAATCAGTTTGGGTAGAATTGATATCTTCATGACACTTAGTCTTCCAATCCATAATAACAGAATGTCTTTCCATTAGTTTAGATCTTCATTGATTTCTTTTTTTAGCATTGTTTTGTAGTTTTCTGCATATAGGTTCTGTAGTTCTTTGGTTAAATTGATTCCTGGGAGTCTTTTTGTTGCTATTGTAAATGGATTTTTCCCCCTGATTTCCTCCCTAGATTGTTCAATACTAGTGTACAGAAATATTACTGATTTTTGCATATTGATCTTGTATCCTGCCACTATGATAAATTCATTTATTATCTCAAGTAGCTTTGTCATAGACATTTCAGAATTTTCTAAATATAGGATCATGTCATCCATGAATAGTGCTAGTTTTACTTCCTCTTTTCCTATTTGGATGCCTTTTATGTTTTTTTCTTATCTAATTGCTCTAGTTATCACTTCTAGCACAATATTGAATAATAGTGGTGACAGTGGGCATCCTTGTCTTGTTCCTGATCTTAGAGGGAAAGCTTTCAACCTTTCCCCTTTGAATATGATGTTGGCTATGGGTTTTTCATATATCCCCTTTATCATATTGAGGAATTTTCCTTCTATTCTTATCTTTAGAAGAGTTTTTATCAAGAAAGGGTGCTGGATTTTGTCAAATGCCTTTTCCACATCAATCAAGATGATCATGTGGTTTTTGTCCCTTCAGCTTGTTAATGTGGTATAGTATGTTAATTGATTTTCTTATGTTGAACCACCTTTGCATAGGAGGAATAAATCTCACTTGGTTGTGGAGTACAACTCTTTTCATGTGCTGTTAGGTTCTATTTGCAAGTGTTTTGTTGAGAAATTTTGCTGTATTCATTAGAGGGATTGTAATTTTCTTGTCTTGTAGTATCTTTATCTGGCATTGGTATTAGGGTGATGTTGGCTTCATGAAATGTGTTGGGTAATTTTCCCTCCTCTTCAATTTTTTGGAAGAGTTTAAACAGGATTGATTTTATTTATTTGCATCTTCTCTCTGTTTTTCTTTGCTAGTCTAGGTAAGGGTTGGTCAATTTTATTGATTGTCTCAAAGAACCAGCTTTTGTTGATTTTCTCTATTGTTTTTTGTTGTTGTTCTCAATTTCATTTATTTCTGCTCTAATCTTTATTATTTCTTTTCTTCTACTTGCTTTGGGAATGGCTTTCTGTTCTTTTTCTAGTTTCTCCAGCTGTTCAGTTAGATCTTTGATTTTAGCTCTTTCTTTTTTTCAATATAGGAGTTTAGTGTATAAATTTCTCTCTCAGCACTGCCTTTGCTGTATCCAATAAGTTTTGATAGTTGTGTTCTAGTTTTCATTCATCTCAATATATTTACTAATTTCACTTAAATTTCTTCTTTGACCCATTGATTGTTTAGGAGTGTGTTTTTTAGTCTCCGCATATTTGCAAATTTCCTCTTTCTCATCTATTATTTATTTCCAGCTGTACTCCATTATGATGTGAGAAGGTGCTTTGATAATTTCAATCTTTTTATATTTGTTGAGACCTGCCTTACAACCTAACATGTGGTCTATCCTGGAGAAAGATTCATGAGCACTTGGGAAGAATGTGTAACCCACTGATGTGGGATACAACATTCCATATATGTCTAAGTCTAGCTCATTTATCATATTGTTCAAGTTCTCTGTTTCTTTGTTGATCTTTTGTCTAGTTTTTCTAGCTAATGCTGTGAGTGGTGTGTTGAAATCTCCAACTATTATTGTAGAGATGTCTCTTTCTCCCTTCAGTCTTGCCAGAGTTTGCCTCATCTATTTTGGGCTCCTTGGTTAGGTGCATAGATATTTAACTGTTATTTATTCCTGGTGGATTGTCCCTTTTATTAATATACAATGGCCTTCTGTATCTCTTGTAACTGTTTTGTATTTAAAGTCTGTTTTGTCAGATATCAGTTTTGGTTACTGTTTGTGTGGAGTATCTTTTACCAACCTTTCACTATTAGCTGGTTTGTATTTCTGGGTCTAAGGTGAGTCTCTTGTAGGCAGCATATGATGGCTCATATTTTCTTTATTCCCTCTGTCAGCCTATATCTTTTGATTGGGGAGTTTAACCCATTCACATTTAATGATAGTACTGTAAATGCATAATTTACTTCCACCCTTTTATTCTTTGGTTTTCATACATCATGTCTTATTTTCGTCTGTCTTTTTACTCTTTTAGTTAACCTTTCTGCTATTCTTGCCTTCTACACTCTCCTCCAAGCTTCTCTCTCCTGTCTTTTTCTTTCGGGTTGTAAATCTCCCTTTAACATTTCCTTCAAATGTGGATTCTATTTTACAAACTCTCTTAGCTTCTGCTTGTTTGTGAATATTTGAAACTCACCATCATATTTGAAGGACAATTTTTCTGGATAAAGAATTGTCGGCTATCAGTTTTTCTCATACAGTATCCTAATTGTGTCATACCACTGTCTTCTCGCCTCTGTGGTTTCTGATGAGAAATCTGCACTAAGTCTTACTGGGTGTCCCTTGTATGTGATGGTTTGCTTCTCCCTTGCTGCTCTCAGAATTTTCTTTATCTTTGACATTTGACATTCTGAGTAGTACGTATCTTAGAGTAGGGTTAGGATTTATTAGGATTTATTCTGATTGGGATATGCCATGCTTCTTATACATGTAAGTTCATTTCTGTCATGAGGATTGGGAAATTTTCAGCCATTATTTCCTCAAATATTATTTCTGCCCCTTTTCTCTTCCCCCTCCTTCTAGAACTCCCATGATATGTATGTTGCTGCATTTCATGTTATCATTCAACTCCCTGAGTACCTGCCCCACTTTTTCCCATTCTTTTCTCTCTCTGTTCTTCTCTCTTCAATTATTCTTTCTTCAATAATTTCAAGTCTGCTGCTGTATGCCTCTAATGTGGGTTTTAAAAAATTATCTTTAATTTTTTAAAAAGAAGCTTTGGGTTACATAAATGTTATATAAAAATTATAGGGGATTCCCATATGCCCCAGCCCCTCCCCCTCCCACACTTTCCCACATTAACAACATCTTTCATTAGTGTGTTACATTTGTTACAACTGGTGAACACATATTGAAGCATTGCTACTAACTATGGTCCATAATTTACATGAAAGTTTGCACTCTGTCCTGCACAATTTTGTAGGTCATGACAAAATATATAATGGCCTGTATTCATCATTGCAATGTCATGCAGGACAATTCCAATGTCCCGAATATGCCCCCATATTACACCAACCTTCCCTCTCCCTCCCCTCAGAACTTCTGGTGGCCACTGCTTTTATATCAATGATAAAAGTTCTTCCATTGCTATAATAATAGTAAGTCTACTTTAGTCCACTGTTCATTCCCCAAGCCATTTGGGGATGGTGATGCTTACTCTGTTTCTAGTTGAGAGGGGGCTTAGATACCATGGGGGAGATGGATGTAACTATCGTGTTGCAGTTGCAGACACTCTCTGTTCCTTGGGGTGGGCATTGTCCATTATCATCTCCTTGTTAGTTGTCCTGGGTGAGTCCAATGAACTGGAGAGTAGATGTTGCAACTCTGCTGATATTGAGGACTCAACTGGCATATGAACGGACCAAAGATTTAAGTCCCTGGGACACATATTTAACAAGTATAGTGCAAGGTATAGGCGCAAATAAAAGGGGCAGAAGAGCCATGTTTGAGGAAACTATAAATGAGTCTAACTCTGTTACACTGGGGAGGATAAATTCCAAAGTAAGGTCCACTGACAGGGTGCTGAATTCCTGAGCTTGTTTGCCCTGATTATAGCATCTGGGTGTCTCTAGAGCCCTCAGGAACCTCAGTGTTTGAGATACTGTTTACTGTGGCAGTCAATGATATCCTGCCAAGGTATGCATAAACGTAACCTCTGGAATTACCTCCCAACTCACTTTGAAATCTCTTAGCCATAAAAACTCATTTGTATTTAATATTTCCCGCTTTTGGTCAAGGTCTTTTTCTGGATGCATTGCTAGATGGCACTTGGTAATAATCCCTTGGTGCCAGAGAGGCTCATCCCCAGGAGTCATATTTCACACTGGAGGAAGGTAGTGCATTTATATACTGAATTTGGCTTAGAGGGAGGCCACGTTTGAGCAACAAGGAGGACTTCAGGAGGAAACTCTTAGGCAATATATAATACTAGGCTAAGTTTCAATTTCACAAGAAAAGGTTCATAAGTACAATATTAATATCAAGGGCCTGGTATAATGGTCTGTCCTCCTTCACTAGGCACTGCCCCTGCCCTCAGGGGATTCTTGCCATTCTATTAGAGAATGTAGCAGGATTCCTCAGGATGGGAAATCAATATTCTTTCAGTTATTTGTGGGTCTCCACCCACTGAGACAATGCCCCATGAACACTTGAACATATTCAAATGTCTTAGAGGCATACCACAGGTGCACCCCTCCCCACATATCCCCCCATCACCAACACCCCACACCAGAGATCTTCCCCTGCCACAGATGTGACCCT
>PVKH010027290.1:0-13039 GCA_004027955.1 Chaetophractus vellerosus | reverse complement strand
TCAATCTGCTTCCTCTTGTCTAGCCTTTTATACTTGAGACCACGCCCACCGAGGGGTGGGGCTCAACGGCTCACTGACGTGGCAGTTAACGCCCTACTCATAACTTAATCATGCCCAGATGAACAGATTAGCTTACAAACATAATCTAATTTATATTTTTGGAATTCATAATTAAATCAAACTCAAACCATTACACTCCACCCCCTGAATTCCAAAAATACATTACAATATTCAAAAAACTAGTGGCAACTCTTAACCAACAGCACACACACATTATCAGACAAAGGTTTACAGATGGAGCACTGCTTTACTCAACACTTCAGCAGCAAAGGGTACTGTTTGGTCCTCTCCCATTTGCTGAACTAAGAGACCAAGAAACTGCCAAAATTATTTATTTCCTGCATGTCAAGTAGGGTACACATAGGGCAGTGCAGCTCACTACCAGATACTCATGTTTAATAGACTTTGCGGAGACAGCAGGTTAGAGGGCTGTGACAGTGATAAAAGGGGGAAAAATTATCAAAATTAACCAGATTCCCAACTAGGCAAAAAGTCCTAATAGCTCTGCCAGTTAAGATTTAAAACCACCCCCCTTGACCAAAACAACCAAAAAGCTCTCACGAAGTTTCACTGTTCGCCCCTATATAGCATTGTCTCATTTGATCCTCTCAGAAATCCCCCTCAGCAAGCACAGTAGCTCTCCCCATGTCACAGCCACTCAGGTAATGGCAGGAGACTTGTCCAAATTCACCCAGAAAGTAAATGAAAAACCTGGCCTGGAACCCGGCTCTCCTAAACTCAAGATCTGCTCATTTCCTCCTCCACCATGCAGGTGAATGAATGAAAGATGAGTCTCAAGGACAAGCAACCTTATTCTTCAACTTGAGAAACAAAAATGAGGTGGGGCATCTTAGCAAAGCAAATTGTTTTCCAGGGTAGCCTTTGATGCGTACTTTCCATCCCAGCATTTTAAAACTTTTGTGATGGGAAGCGTATGTGGCTCCAGCGATTGAGCTCACGTCTGCCATATGGGAGGTCCCGAGTTCGTTTCCCGGGGCCTCCTGGTGAAGGCGAGCTGGTCCACGCAGAGAGCTGGCACAACAAAAAGAGACAAATAGGAGAGACAATGAAAGACACAACAAACCAGGGAGCTGAGGTGGCTCTAGCGAGTGAGTGCCTCTCTCCCACATCAGAGGTCCCAGGATCAGTTCCCGGTGCCTCCTGAAGAGAAGACGAAAAGAGAAGACAAGCAGATAGAGAAAGCACACAGCAAATGGACACAGAGAACAAACAGCAAGTGCAAAACCACAAAGGGGGGGGGAATAAATAAATAAATCTTAAAAAAAAAACACAGAAATACCTATGACATTGTTGGCAGCTAAGGAATCCATAGCCCTTGGCATAACTAACACCCATTGCTTCATTTCACAATATAACGGCACCACATATGCTGTGAAAACATTCTCAAAAAAGCCCCTAAGAGGACATGAAACACTCACAGCCCACAAAAAACCTTAGAAGGACATGTTCAAGTACACAACTTTTTATTAGTAGACGGTATTAAGTCACCACTCAAGGATATCATACTTAGATTGAGCCATTACTGTTCTGACTGAACTCATGGATGTGGGGAAGGGGTCCCGGAGGCCTTGGTAAATGTCTTCTGGCCCAGAAGTCCACCAACCCCAAATTGTCATTGCAGTGATGAGCTCTTCCCTTGCAGAGCTCTGAGAGCAGACTCAGGCTCAAAGACCCCCCACCATAATCTTATCTTGTATCATTCCTTCTCTTTGTCATTAACTTACTCAGTGTCTCAAACCTTATACTTTCTTCTTTTATTCTCAAACAGTGCAAGTTTCATCCCTAGCTCCTTTCTCTCTAGTGGAAGCTCATCTTCCAGAAGCTACATTATGGGAGTAACTAGTGATCGATGAGAACTCTTAATTTCATCACTGAAATAAAGAGGAGGTAAAAGAATGGTCCATAGCATTTTAAGAATTTAAACTAAAACTAACTCTAAATTTACCATTTAGAGTAAAACCTACATAGATCCATGAAACAAAAATATTCTAAGTTTTGTACTTAAGTGTTCATGATTTTCACTAAGAAACATACCACTGAGCATATTTATAGATGTGTTGAGTAGTTTAACAAACAGACACACATGTGACACAAAAGCAAAATTAAAGTGTATCTTAAAAGAAGATTTTTTTCTTTTATTTAGAAAAATTTGCTTAATTCACCCTGCTATTAAATTGCTGCCATGATAGTTGTCTCTTGGTGCTGATGGAAGTCCCAAAGAAAACAGAATGCAGTTAATGAGGCAAAATTAAGGTTTTTGATTCCAAACAAGAGGATTAGCAGAACTTGAAAATGAAACCAAAAACTGTGTACTCCAATCACACATCACATCTGTAAAGTATAGACCAACGGGTCTTAGTCTTTTTTCTTCCTGGTCACAGACCTTTTTGTTGATCTGATGGAAAATGCATATATATATATATACACAATTTTTTATGTGACTTCAAAGGGTTGTGAGTCCTTGCGGGACATCCTTGGATGATGAGGACTACGTGCCCCTTGAGGTCAGAACTGCACCTTCTTCAGCTTTGGATGCCAGTACCTTGGACAGTGCCTGCATCCAGATGGTGGTCGTGTTGATGAATGGGAAAGTGTGTCTGTGATCAAGTGATGAATGAATGATTATCACAAAGAATAACTTGGTTGGTCTAGGAAATGGTGTAATAAAGGATGGAAAACTTGCTCCTTAAGGAAAAAATGATTTAAATGTCTTCGTAGCATCATTGCCATACATTAAAAACATATGAGGAAAAAGATTCCTTTTAAAGGAGGCCAATTACTAAACTTAAATATGAATGCCCCCAATATATTATGAATGCTCTTTTACAGTGAAATCTTCAATCTGATTCCCAGGATATCTTTTTAAAACTAAGACACTTCAAAGCCTAAGTCACTGTTGATATTTAAGGGCAGTTATAGCACATTGAACTTATTCTGAATCAAATCATCACAATCACTCCCTATTAATGTTATTCTACTACAAATGCTTTTAAAGTGTTTGAAATGGTTTATTTTTCCTGGGAGTTAGAAGTATCTTTTCATAGTGCACTGAAGTTCTTAAGTCTAACACCCACTTTTAATTTATTTTCCTGTAGGTGGGGTATTGTGAAAATGACAGATGGTGATTTTAACTTTTATAGAAAACATTACTTCACGTGAAAATACCCTGAAAAGTTTATGCCTTATCTGTTCCTGCAACCACAAATGTTACCTCCAGCCTCTCCAATTATTTAAATCCATGGATCAGTCTCATGGCTTCATCTTCTTTTATTCTTTCCTGTTTTCCTTTATAAATCAATCTACTCCATCTCAAGTCTTTCTGTTTTGTGGTGGAATTTTCTATTAATTTCATTTTTCCTTCTTCTCCCACAAAGGAATATGACTATAATTATTTCTTTGCTCTTATCATTTGTATTTTTGACAGCTGTTTTGTTCTTTTTTCATTCCTTATTTTTTCCAAATGCAGTCATTGGCAAAAATAACTTCCAAAAATGTTATTTTTGTGTTCATCATGCACTCTTCAACTTTTGCAGCAATAAAATATAGTTGCCACTAAAATTAAACTGTACACAGCATTTACATTTTAGTCCCCAATGGATTTGTGCATTATTAAACTCTTAATCCATTCTTTCAGTTCATTTAGACAATAAGGAGTCAGAGGAAGATTCTGATATTAGAAGACTCAAAGGCATCTGTGTCCCTTTGTGGGTCCCTCTCCCGTGATCTATCTCTAAATTTGAAGGAGATTGACAAGAGACCCCTTCTCTTCTATAATTCCATATTTCCCCAGGTGATCTCATCCAAACTCATGGTTTAAAATAGCATAACATAACCCAATGGCTCTCAGATCTGTACCTCCAGCCTTGACCTCTCCTTAGTGGCTAACTTTGAGCTGCTCAATTGATATCTGCACTTGGATGCCATAAATCTAACATAGTCAAATAGAACTCTTAATATGAATAATAATAATTCTCTCTCTGCCCTCCATCAATCTTCTTCATCTCAACAATGCACTCAACAAACCCCCAAATTACTGTTTCCTCTCCTTCCCTTACCATAAAATCCAATCTGACACAAGTCTTATATACTCTTCCTCCCCAAACGCTTTATGAATCCAACTACCTCTATCGCCTTATCAGCACCCCAGTTCAAAGCACTGTCACCTTTTGCTTTCTCCAATCCACTCTCTATGCAGCAGCCAGTATAACCATTTAGAAACATAAATCAGATCCTATAACATACTTTTTTAAAACCACCCAATAACTTTCCACTCAACTTAAAAACCAAACTTCTTACACAAGCTTTCAAAGCCCTTGATGATTTGGATCCTGTCTAGTTCCCCATTCTCACCTCCTATCATTTTCCCCCTTTACCTTCTGGACTCTAACCACATGGCCTCTTCTGTTCTTTGCACAGCCCATGCTATTCTCACCTACGGTCTTTGCACTATTGTTCTTATCTGCCTCCAAAGCTCTTTCCTCGACATGTCCAAAGCCTGCCTCCTTCTGGTTATTCTGCTCTCAACTCATTCATCCCCTCCAAAGAGAAATCTTCCACAAACAAACCAATCTAAAGTAGCCATCCTGTTGTTTACTACCATCTTATTATTTTCTCCATGACATTGTTAAATTATTTGTTTGGTTTTGATCTTCCTCCACTAGAAGGAAAGATCCCCAAGACAATGAACTTCGCCAACCTCAACCACTGCTCATCCCCATATCTTTGGACATTATTCGGCATATAGTAGGCACTCAATAAAATGTTTACTGAAGGAATGAATCTGAATCCATTATTTTAACCACAAACCGCAGAAAAAGTCCCAACTCAAATCCTAATTTAATGGCATCATTTTTTTTCCTTTTCAATGGAAAGTTATCACTGTGGTTTGATTAAGTATCTACTTACCTGCTCATCATTTAAAACATATTTAAGACAAATTATTTTGATTAAATTCTTGGCTGAATTATGACATATATATGGCAAAATGATATCATGAGTGTAGAAAAACTGACTCTAAAAGATCTCAAACTTACTCATTTTAGACAATTCTCATGAAAATTTTAGCCAATCGCAATATCAACATATTTTATACGACTACCAATTACAGTGTTTAAAATATCCCAGAAATTATGTTGACTCCAATTCCTCATGAAATTAATAGTACATTCTAAATCATTGTATTTTAAATAATTAATAGAAATGCAGATAGGCTGCATCTTTTTTTATTAGCCTGTTTTTTTAAATATATTTTTTCTAAAAGATACATAGATTACATGTTACATAAAAAATGTAAAAATATAATGGATTCCCATGTGCCCCACTCCCCACAGCTCCCACTTTTCCTCACATTAACAACTTCTTTCATTAGTGTGGTACATGCATCACAACTGATAAACACATTATGGAGCATTGCCACCAAGGATGGATTACAGTTTACACTGTAGTTCACTCTCTTTCCCACTAATTCTATAGGTTATGGCAGGATACATGATGGCCTGTACCTGTCATTTCAATGTCATTCAGGACAATTCCAAGTCCCAAAAGTGTCCCCATATTACACCTCTTTTTCCCTCTCCTTGCCCTTAGCACCTCCAGTGGCCACTGTCTCCACATCAATGATGTAATTTCTTCCACTGCTAGAATCACAGTAAGTCTATAGCAGAATACCAGTAAGTCCACTCTATTCCATATGTTATTCCCCAATCCTGAGGATTCTGGGATGGTGATGCCCACTCCACCTCTAATTGATAGGGGGTTTCGATCCCACATGGCTGATGGATGAGACTCTCTTGCTTGCAGTTGTAGGCTCTCTTGGTTCCTTGGTATGGTGGTTGTCCATCCTCACCTCCTTGTTAGTTGTCCTGGGTGAGTTCAATGAACTGGAGAGTAGGTGTTACAAATCCGTTGAGGCTCAGGGCCCAACTGGCACATGACAGCCCAAAGATTCAAGTCTCTTGGGCATACACTTACCAACTCCAGCACCGACTACAGGTTCAAATAGAAGGGACAGAAGAGGCATGTTTAGAGAAGTCACAACTGAGTCCAATTCTGTCACACTCAGGAGCACAAACTCCAAAGTAGGTCCCATTGGCAAGGTGCCAAACTCCGGAGCTATCTGCCATGAACGTAGGACCTGGGTGTCTTCAGAGCCCTAAGGAGCCCCACTATTTGGGATAGTATCTACTTTGGCAGTCTATGCAATCCTGCTGAGATATGCATAAGCGTTATCTCTGGGATGACCTCCCGACTCACTTTGAAATCTGTTAGCCATATAAACTCATTTGTCTCTACCTTTCCCCCCTTTTATTCTAGATCTTTTTTCAGTTGTATTGCGAGTTGGTGCTTGGCAGTAATCCCTCGGTGCCAGGGAGGCTCATCCACAGGAGTCATGTCCCACACTGGGGGGAAGGTAATGCATTTATATGCTGAGTTTGGCTTAGAGAGAGGCCACATTTGAGCAACATGGAGGCTCTCAGGAGGCAACTCTTAGGCACCCTACAACTCTAGGCTAAGTTGTAATTTCAAGGGCAAAGGCTCATAAGCATGGTGGTTAATATCAAGGGCCCATCAATGGAATATCTTTCTTCACTAGTCATTGGCCCGTACTCAGGGGATTGTTGCTGCTCTATTAAAGAATGTGGCAGAGCGCCCCAGGATGCGAATTCAATAATCTTTCAGTTATTGTGTGAATCTCTACCCACTATGACAATGTCCCATGAACATCTGAACACATTTATATACCTTATATGTATGCCCAGGTGAACTCTTAAAAGGCTTTCCTCTCCAAATTTCCTGGGCTCCTCCTTTTTGTACCAATCTGGGGCAGGCTTTTCATTACATTATACTTAAGGTTACTGTGAAAAGCAATCCTCTCTCCCTTCTTCATGCCTTCTCTCAGACCACTTTTATTCCAAACACTGTAAGAACAGTTTCTTAAACATTTCATTTAAGTAATTCCCCTGTCCAAAAAAACTGCACTCATAAGTATGATTTCACTAACTTCCCTCACAAAGACTCTGTGCTCTAGCTAAACAACTCTTTGAAATCCCTAGCCCCTAATTCTGTGGTTGCCATCCCGTAAGCCAAGGGAGTTTTAAAATGGAATCAGTGAAACCAAACACTCCAGAAGCATTTCTATATACTGCATAATTCATATATCTTGAAAATGCATGTATATATGTGTTATATATGACAGTATATGTATGAATACATATATTTGAACTCAACTCACTTTTTCTTGCTTAAATGTTATTTAAGCAAGTAATAAAAATGTATTAAAAGTATCACTAAAAGTAGTATTACTCTATTACTCTACTTTGATAAGTTTGGAAATTAATGCTATTCTCATTAGCACTGACAGAACTCTCTAAACTAAAAGTGACAAAACATTTTGAAACATAAACTGAAAAACAATTTTTATGTGTCCATCATTTCTTCTGTTTAGATATGGAAGAAGAGCCATCGTCACAACAAAGTAGTACACTTACTTAAAGATTTTAAACTGAGTAATGTATTGCTTTTTAACATATTAACTGATTTCACTCTATTCATTGAAAATAAAAATGTCTGACATTCAATGCAAGCAGTGCTTAAGTAAATAACAATGAAATGTGATGTGTTCAATGGATATAAAATGTCAATATCTTAAAAGTCATGTCTCAGAATTTGAGACTATTCAAAATTCCTTATAAATGTGTTCAATTATCCTTAGAAAATTAACTGAACCTCTGAAAGCACATGTCACTTGGGATGCAAACTCTAAATTTGAGAGAAGCGAGCCTAGACTGAGGGTAGGTTGACCTACCTCTGTGTCTCTGTGTTACTATTATAATTATGGTTTGTGTGTAGCCATGGTCTACTAATCTCTAGGTTCTTCCCATGGCTAACCAAACTCATTCATTAAGGCTTGACACAGGCATCACTTTCCAGAAAGCCCAGGATTGAGCAAGGTGATCTTCTTGTGGGTTCCATTCACATGTTGTACTGGCCACTATAGAACCCTTGTGATGTGTGGACAAATATTTACTTTTTGTTTCTATATCATGCCTAAAAGCTTAACAACAGCAGGGATCAAGTGTTATTAACCCATATCATCTGCAGAGCCTAACAGCTACCAAGCACTCAGTAAATATTTATGGAATGCATTAATGAACAAATTGTCCAAAAATTACAGAACACCTAAGAATTTTAAAGAGTAAAGTCCTTTTTCATAACTGAAAACCAGTAAAATTTCAAACTATCCAAGACTAACTCAGCTACCTCTGAAAATATTAAACCTACCATTGCCCTCTATGGGCTATTTTTTATTCTTAACTTTAACAGAAAGAAACTCTTCTGTAAATGTACCCAAACTCATTTTTAGAATCTATTCTCATTTAATTTTCTATAGAAATGCAGAAAACTGGTCGAAATTCTAAAAAATAATAAGAAACAGTAAAAGCAACTGAATACATTTACTGTGCATTTACAAAGGGCGCTATTTGAAACACTTTCTATTTATCTTATATAAGTCTTATGAAACCATGAAAGTGCTTTATCTCACAAATTCTACAAAGATTCCGAGAAAGAGAAGCATTAATAATGGTACGTAGTCACTCCAAGGGCCTACCGTGGTTATAATTACTATTTTGGTACCTTTAATACAATTAAAAATGATTCTCTTTGCCAAACAAGGAAAGCCCAAAACATTTCTCCACTTTTTTATAGAATAAATTTGCAGAAGCTGTATTCTACTCATTATTTTACTATCCTCTACTACTTCCTTTAATAGATATGATGAAGCAATCAAAGACTATATAAAAAGGATTATATATAGTTCCAAAACATTACATTCAAGTTAACACATCCTAAAACACATTTTCCCACTTCAAGATCTTAGCCTAACACTGACCATACATATTCAATGTCGGGGCTAACATTGTCTATGAATCTCCTCCATCTTTGTTTAGATTTATATAGAACCAGTTTTGTTAAAATTCTGATAATTGTATTTCAGTGTTTTCCCAAAGAATACATTCTTTTATATTCAGGTCTACCCTTGTGTCTATCAGTAAGACTGGCATTTTCACCACAGAGATCCTATACCGCCTTTATTTCATTTGTTTTCATATGTCTTATAATTTCTAATGTTATTTTGAATAACATTTTTCTACTAAATTGTCTAAGCGGTCATTAATGGAATACAGGAATTGTATTGTATATAAATCCTATCTCCAGTAATTCTGTTGAATGATCTTATTAGTTCTAATAATTAATCAGTAGATTTTCTTAGATTTTCTCTGTAGACAATAGTATTGTCTACACATAGTGACAGTTTGGTCTCTCTCTTACTTAAACTAGCTCCAACAGTGTAAGGAACTGTCTTTAAAAGACTTTGGGCAAGTCACTAGGATTCCTTTCGTTCATTTATAAAATTAAATGTTTCAACCAGTTTATCTTTATAAACCTTCTGTATCAATCAAAATTCTCCAGAGAAGCAGAATCCCCTGCAGGTGGGTGTGTAAAAAGAGGCGGCTCTCACCACTGCCGCAGCTGGCCAGGCCACCAGGCTGGACACTCAGGCAGCAGCAGATGTTGCAGTCTTGAGTCCAGAAGCTTATAGGGCAGCCTGACAGGCTGGAAACCAAGGAAAGCTGTTGTAGCATTACGGCAGAACTTGTTCTTTTCCAGGATACCCTTTGCTTTTGCTCTTAAGGTCTTAAGGCCTTCAATTGATTCTATGAGGCCCACCCATATTATCAAGGGTAATCTCCTTTACTTAAAGCAGGGGTTCTTAACCTGTTTTGTTCCATGGACCCCTTACTAAGTCCACACTATACTATGCGTTATTTAATAAATATATCACACACCCCACAAACATGCCCCACAAGAATAACGTGTTTTTGAATTTCAATTCAAGCTCACAGACCCTGGTTAAGAACCCCTGACTTAAAGTCAACTGCTTGTAGATGTTAGGCATATCTGTAATATATTTTCACTTTAATTCTAAACTAGTGTTCAACCAAACAACTGGGCACCATAGCCCAGCCACCTTGAAACAAAATTAGCCATCACAGTCTGCTCCTTGTCAACTTGGCAGCCATACACATCTCCTTAAACCATACTTAATCTCCAAGTAAGACAGTAACAAAGGCATGCTCCTGCTTAACATGATACACCTATCCTGCCTACAGCTAAAAACTCCTAACCGTTTCTCTCTACGAGGATGCACAGTCCTAGGGAAATGTTCACTCCTCTTGATATATTGTAACGTAAATACCACAATGGAAGGTTAATACAGCTTATGTCGCATGAGAAGGGGATAAGAGAGGGAAGAAAACAAAGATGTTTGTGTAACATACATATATTTCAGACAAACATATTCACAAAAGAATAAGGAAGAAGTATTCATGATAGTTACAGCCTTCATTTCTGCAACTGTTCACATGGTTGTAGCTCATATTTATTACTACCTTCTTCTACTACTCGTTCCATACGCTTTTGCCCTCAGAAAGCCCCTCAGCTGGTTGTGGTCCTTTGTCTGGTGGGGTGGTCCAAGCCTTCATTCATGAAGTGTGTGGCCCATTAGTAGTCTTTCCTGGATTGGGTTGTTGCAGTTTTCCACTGACTTTAATCGCAGGGCACGGTAGTACTAAGAGAAGCCCCAAGGATCTCATATTCCAAACCCACTCCTTTTTACCTCCATTGGGTAGGAGCCATTCAATTTCCCCTTGTAATCAAGATCAATCATCCCAGCCAATACAGCAACTCCCTTCTTTGCCTGTTGATTCAGAGGCATAAGGAGACCAAAGTGGCCAGGTGGTCATCTTAACTTATCATTCAAGAGTCACTGATGTGTCTCCTGATGGAAGCATTCCTCCCTTTGGAACTAAGACCTGTAGTCCAGTAGTGCACAAAGCTGCTGGGACAGGAAGCAAAAATTTTGCTGATGACTCGCTAGGGTGATCATGAATGGTGCCATCCCCATTTCTACCCCTTGTTTCTTGTACCCATGAATCCTGGCTAGAGGAGAAAAAGCACCACATATTGGATGCTGATTTAGAGCACATGCAGCCTCCTGAAAACACTGCCCCAGACCTGCAAGTTACTGCCACCAAGCTGGTAGTGTAACTGAGTCTTCAAAAGGCCATTCCACTGTTCTAAGCAAGCCAGCTACTTCAGGATGATGGGGAACATAGTTAAGACCAGGGAATTCCATCAACATGGAATCATTGTTGTGAAGCGAGTTCTTAGACCAGAAGCAATGCTGTGTGGAACACCATGACAGTGGCTAAGGAAAACGGTAAGTTTGCAGAAGTATCGCATGCAAGGAAGGCAAATCTGTATCCAGAGTAAATGTCTGTTCCAGTAAGAACAAAATGCTGCCTCTTCCAAGATGGATGTTGTGGCAGTTTGGTATTATTTATGAATTCCAAAAAGGAGAGATTGATTATGTTTGTAAACTGGTCTGTTGCTCTGGGCATGATACCCTTTGATTGTATTAGATTCAGCTGAGATGTCTTTGGTTAAATTATGTTAAGATTAGGGCCTGCAAGATTGAGTCTTCACCCTCTTGGTGGGCTGATAAAACAGACTCTCACATGGAAGTAGATACACAGAAGAAGAACACAGAGGAAAAGAGGCAGCTCAATACACACAGCAGAGGCTGGGGAAGAGAGAAGAGCCTGATAGTCTACAGCTGACCTTGTGAAGAGACCAGAGCAGCTGAGCCTAGAAAGAAACGAGCCCCGGGGAGAGAGATGAGCCTGATGCCAGCCTACAGCTGAGATAGGAAGAAGCTGGGTCCAGCTGTGGCTCAATTGGTAGAGCCCTGATTTACCACATGGGAGGCCCCGGGTTCAGTTCCCAGGGCCTCCTCAAGAAGGCAGGCCTCCGCAAGCAGGCAAGCCGCCGCAAGCAGGCAAGCCGCCACGCGGTGAGCTGACTCGGTAGGATGCCGCAGCAGGGGGAGACAAGCAGACACAGAAAGAAAACGCAAAAAAGCAAAAATGAACACAGCAAGAACAAGCAGCAAGGGGGGGATATATAAAAAAAAAAAAAGAGGAAGAAGGAAGGCTGAACCCTCGCTGACATCGCCCACCATCTTGCATCAACACATGACCAATGACTTTGGGTGAGAAAGTACCTTTTATGGTACCTTGAGTTGGACTCTTTAGGGCCTTGTGACTGTAAGCGTCTACCCCAAATAAATATCCTTTATAAAAGCCAACAGGGTTCTGGTCCTTTGCAGCAGCACCCCTTTGGCTAACTAATACAGATGTGATGCAGTGTAATGAACCTGCTGGCTGATCACCTTGGGGGATAGTGCCATTTTGAGGACTCAGTGTTGTCTCTGCTGCTGGCAGATTTGGTACTCCGCAGCAGCTACAGCCAAGTTGGCTTTGCTGAGTGGAAGTCTATGTTGCTAAGGCCCTGGATACTCTCCATCCCTGACACAGAGCCACATGTTCATTACCGCATTAGGCAATGACAGGAGGGCTGGAAAAAAGGACTCATGGATATCCACACAATACATCATTCTGTTCATTTAAAACGCATTATTAATATCTTCCTCTGCAGAAGTCACTCACTGCTGAGCATGCACATGGGATACAAATATTTTCACATTTTTTGCCCACTCAGAGAGGACATACGTCTTCCCCAGACTTGTTACCAATTTTCCAATCATGTTCCATCCAAGTCCATGGCTATCCATACAAACTATTGGCCACAGCCCATGAATCAATGTACAATTATACCTCCGGCCATTTCTCCTTCCAGGCAAATAAACAACCAGGTACACTGTTCAAAATTCTGCCCACTGGGAGGATTTCCCTTCACCACAGTCCCTCAGGGATATCCCAGAAAGGGGATATATTGTTCCAGCTGTCAACTATCAATTGACACGTGTGTATCACACAGAACCAAGCATGAGTTTTCTCTTTCTCAGTCAACTGAAAAACAGGGAACCGATGAGGCC
>PVKH010027289.1:0-13054 GCA_004027955.1 Chaetophractus vellerosus | reverse complement strand
TTCTGATACTTGGCATTAGCAGCCCTTTTGCAAACTAAAACAAAGTCTATATTTCACACATGGTTAAGCTGGAAACTTCCAAATTCAAATATGTATATTTTTATCCAACTTTAAGCTTTAAAAACATATTCAGATATGAAATTTTCTTAAAATTTTCTCTTTTAATAACATTCAAATGGGATGAGATGTATATTCTTATTTTATGTTATGTATTTTCCCTAAATTGAAAGATCCTATTCATAACAAAGTATTTGTCAAGGCTTATCCACATCCAAAAAGCTTCTCTAGAGACATTGAAAACCACCATTTTTACCCCCACATCTGAAATTATTGCTGTTTCACCATCATTATTTTTGAAATTACAAAGATATTTGAAATGTACATTTTTATTTTAATAAGAGCCCTTTGTTATTTCAATCCATTTTCACATTCTTTTCAGACAATGTTGAAAGCTATATTGCTTTTTATAAGGATAATGGAGTTCATTTTATTTCAAATTATTATAAGAAGCTATGACCATTCTTTTCCCTTTTTCCTTTTTGAAAATAAATACTATTTTTGAGGTACTTCAAAATTATAAAGTAATCATGTTCATGAGGATAGTGAGGATAGGATTCATTATATACTTATAATCATTGTTGTTCTCTATTGTAGATTTGCCAGTTGAAATTTTTGAAGCCAAATTGATGAAAAGTATTCTGTAGAAATGATTTTGTATAATAACAAAAAAAGACCAAACATAAGATTTTTTAAACAGGAGGAAAAAAGATGATAAACTTATTAAAATAATGTTAAATTGAAAGGGAAAGAAAAGAAGGTATATTTTGAAATTTTAATATTCACAGATATCTTAGTATATGTGCATGAAGGATATATACCTACAAAACTATTTTGTCCATTCAGTGGAATGCCAATATAAATTTTATTAACATTTCTATTTTAGGAGTCTTAGCGCCCAGATGTTTTCATAAAAACCTTAAAGCCTTAATGGTCTTCAGAAGAGCACATTTTCCTTCAAAAAGAATTATAATCAGTCTCATTTTTTATTATGTTTAGTCACAATAAGCAATTTTGATACATATGCTTAGGCTTTGTTATTTGAATGCAAACTGTTCTAATGTGAAGATTATTGCCTTAAAAACCATTTAATACATATGATATTAAAACTGTTTCATATTATATTTTAGCCTATTTGATTTTATTTTAGGTGGACTAAGTTATACATGAAATTCGATGAAAATGTTATATGGTCTTTTGTCCTTTAAGATTATAAAACAAATTCCTTCATTCTTTTAGTTTTTCCAACTATATAGTTTAAAAGCAACAAGAAGAATGGCTTCCAAAATGTTTTCTTATGTTCCATTTAAGCAAAATGATCTCACTGTCTTTGAATATTTGTCATTGCTTTTGAAAGAGTTGTCCATTTATTTAGCCATCAGCAATAAAGTACAGTTCATCCATGCTTCTATTAGTCACTTCATGTACTTATCTTGAATCTATTCTTATCTGTGTTGTATTATTAGGTGTCTATGTTTAAGGTTATTAAGATTGACATGTTATTTGCCTCAAACTGTATACTCTGTGGTGCAGATATTGAATCTTACAAGAGTACTATAAGTATTGGTTGATTAGTTAAAAACAACCTTGTACACTTTTCCCTTTGAAAGCTCTATATGGTAGATTGTATTATTTATTAACAGTGCTTCCTTCCCTCCAAGTTATTGCTATCATTTGTTGTATGCAGAGTAAGCTTCCATAAATGATTAAAGTGAGACATGGCAATGTGACTTTAAGCAATGAGAGGGTGCCCCTTCTTAGTTGAAACCTTAACAGAAGAGGTATTATATGTTTCTGCTTCCACCTTCTTTCATGAGTGTGTCATGTTCTAGATAGCCATTCTTCCTTCAGCCAGAAAACCAAGTAAAAACTTAATGGACCTAAATCTGTGACCCATTTTACTCTAGTTTATCCCAGCTGAGATTAGCTGATTTGCAGAGTTCTGAGATTGCATAATAGTTCTTGGGTTAAACTACTGAGGTTTTGGTGGGTTGTTTGTTATACAAAATTATCATAGCAGAGAACTAATTAATAACCCCCAGCATAGTGAATGAGCAATTATTCAGTTTTTTTTTCATATGACTATAAAGGAATTTAGAAATATAGCAACCACTTTAGCATATTTTCTTTCTTTTTTTTTTTATTATATATCTCCCCCTTTCTGCTTGTTCTTGCTGTGTTCATTTTTGCATTCTTCTGTGTCTGCTTGTCTTCCCCCCATTGCGGCGACCCGCTGAGTCAGCTCACTGCACGGGGGCCTTGCCTGCTCGCGGGGGCTTGTCCTGCCCGTGGCAGCTTTGCCCTGCTGCCCGTGGAGGCTTTGCCCTGCCCATGGCGGCTTTTTTTTACCCTGCCCACAGCGGCTTTTTGCCCTGCCCACGGCGGCTTGCCTTCTCAAGGCGTTCTGCCCACTCAAGGAGGCACCAGGAACCAAACCCGGGGCCTCCCATGTAGTAAAAGGGCGCCCTACCAATTGAGCTACAGCCGGCCCCCATATTTTCAATTATAAAAAAGTACCAGCCTTTAAATTGTCCAGCTTGATTAGTGTTCATAGATGATGAATTATTATCAAAATTAAGGCTGTGCAACCTTAAAGCCGTATTAAGAACATTGCCCAGACTGAAAGGCATAACATTTTATCTATTTTATCTATTGATAGTTGCATAATGGAAGAGGTAAATTATGCTGAGAAAAAAGTTATATATATATATATATGAAATTAATTTAAGTGTCTTTCTCAGCTGAACCCCTCTGGCATCCTTTTAGGGACTATGAATACTACAGAACTGATACAAGGAATTCTTCACAAAGAACTAGGGAAATGGCTGTATTACAAGTTTTATACAAAGTAAGAGTATTCTCAATTATGTATTGTCTAAAATAGTAACTCATAGTTCAATGATTTAATAATTTATGGTACTTATGCAATCTATGTTTGAAGAGGTAACATGCCTTAGGGAAGGATAAGATTTCACCTGAAAAGATTACTGTAAATTTCATGTCAATGATTGAGAAGTATTGGCACAAAATGAAAGTGACATTTCAGCTTTCACATAATTTTTTTGGCTAGGATAGATTTCTGGGTTCCTTAATTTCATTGTTTCCTAATTAGATCTATAGTATAAGATAAAGTTTCATTGAGATGAAAACACAGAGGAAATGGTCTATACATTCCCATAATTTTACAGATTAAGTGATACCCAGATTTGTTCAAGTTCAAAAAGTTCATTTGATCTCCAAATCAAATATCCACCCTCAGAGATCTCTTTTGACTTCCATCCCTTCTGGGATACTATTCAGTCAACTGCAATTCAAAAGGCCTAACATTAAATTCTTCTCTACCTTCTACAGCTAAGTGAGGTCTTTTTGTTAGAATTTTTTACCCTGGTTATTAAGTAGGATGAACATCTGTATCAGCCAGGATCATAGCAAGAAAAGACAGCACAGCCAAATGTAGTAATTTTGGATATTCTTATGCAAGGAGAGTTTGTAAATATGTGGGCAAGTTCAAAGGAAACCAACAACGCATCTTGAAGCTCCCTGAATTGAACAATAGCAGACAGCCATTGACTTTGCTTGGTTTGCAGAAGCAAGGAGAGAGAGTACTTACTGAAACTTAGAGCTGAAGCTGGCACTGTAGCTACAACTACTAGAAAAGGCTGTCTATCTGAAAATGTGGTCTTTGTTAGAGTAACTGAGCAAAAGCCAATTCATGACTGCACAGGGAGGAAACCTTAAAATCTCAACTTCACTGTACTCCAGCCACATCCCCTCCTGCCAGTGGCTCCCATTAACCAAACTCAAAAGGGAAATAAAGGCAAAAGAAATGGTCATTGGTAAAGTTAGTAATGGTTGGTCTCCTGGTGCCAAAGCATGTGAAACAGCCTGGAGAGACCTGGTAGCAAATGGAGTATATCTAGCACACCTATTTAGTTGTAAATCTCTCCCTCTTCCTCACCCCATCCAGATTCAGAGGACATTTTGGTTCATCTAAAACCCAAGTGGAATTTTGCCTCTTTCTGTACTGATAGAGTGGACTGAAGCAAAAAAATCATCAGCTCTCAGCATTTTTCAAAATAAGAAAATTCAGAAGTGATTTAGATATCTCAACATTTTTAAAATTATTTTAAGGTTGCATTATTGTCAAATCCCAAACACTCTGAGTATAAGAAAACCAGAATTATTAATCAGAAAATAAGGATGACAGTGTGTCTTGTAGGACAACTTCAAGAGGCTGTGTGGTGAAAACCCTCCCCAACATATGGCACTAAGATCAAGGTAGCCAGGTCAGGGGTGCCATACCTGAGCTCCCCCCACCCTCGCCCCCGAATCTATCAAATTTCACCACAGCAACCTGATTCCTTCCATGAAGACATTACTTGAAACTGTTTCAGTTTCAAATGTGTAGGAAGGTTTGGGAAAAGAGCAGAAGGGACTTGTGGAAGAGGCCCATTCTGTATATATCATCCTATACCCCCCTAAAGAACTCCAGGGCAGTGAAGAGACTGTACATGCAGGCAATTACTGAACTGAAGAAATAGCAAGGCTGTTCACCCAACCTTCTCTTCCCTAGAGGGTAGTTAGAGCTACACCCTATGGGGCAGAGAGGAAAGGGTGTACCACCTGTGTTACACCTGTGTAAAATTGAAATAAAAAAAAAAGAAAAAGCTCTCCACTTCCAACTGAAAAACATCCCATCTTTTAAAATGGCACATAAGGTCTGGAATGACTGAATTGTACAAAGACATAAATATTCAGATTCAAAATGGCCATGTAAATGAAGCTATTTGCATCTGGAGAATGAAGAACTTTCCTATTTCTGTATAGTTAATATATTTTGAAAAATTAAAGAAATACTTTTTATACATGAAGTGCTACTTTCAGAAGATATTCACATGCTTGTATGACTATAATTGATGCTTTGCATTTATATTTCTGCTTTTGGAGCCCAAACTTTATAATACATAGGCATGGGCTCTTGCAGTATGGATAAGTTTTAAAGGAAGTGTGAACACAAAGATTATACAATTATTCTTGGAAAGAAGAACAAGAACATGTGAATTCCAGAAACATCTATAATGTCAATCCTTGATAAACATTTGCCTCTATCCAATGCTTAGCCCAATACCTGCCCATATATGAGTGTAATAAACATTTACTGACTAATGATGAATGAATGAATGCATGGATGCATGGATGAACTGATGAATGCATTAATAAATCTGGCTTCATGAAACATCTACTTTTTCATAAAATTAATGAATTATACTGAGAGCCTCTGTCTGGTAATGACTTTCTATCATAGAGTTTATTATGCATATTCTCTGCTTAAAATAATTAGTGGCCTATTATTTGCTTTGGAACAAAGCCCAAATTTTCATAACATATCCTATAAGGCACTTGATGATCTGATATCCATGTTTCTCAAGAGGGGCAAAACTATCATTTTAGGCTGAGAAAATCACCCACTGTGATAGGCTGTCCCACACAATGAAATCCTGTCCCACAACTATTAGATCTCAGTAACACTGCTTCTCAGTCATTCTGACATACCAAAACAACACCAGAAATTTAAAAATGCCCTTGGGAAGCCTGTACTATTTAGTTATACTCTTTTCTACTGAAATGCTAAGATACAATCACAGTGGATTATTTACAGTTCATTTAGTAAGCCACATTCTCTCTTATCTCAGATACTTGGATATACAACTCACTGTCCTGGAACACTCCCTTGCCTCCATAGGCTTGAATATTCCAGGAGGACCTACCAATATCACCTTAGATCTCATCTTCTCTGTACCCCAAAATATGGGTTATGCCTCCTTCCAATATGCTTTCCAGACACCTTATATTTACTTGGATAGGATACTTAAAAAATATATATTGTATTGCCTAATGACTTGTCTCTCTCATCTGCTATATTCAAAGCTACTTGAAAACAAAAATATTGATCTGTTCAGAATCATTCCCTAATTTTCTAATCTGTGATGTACTTACCAGACAGTTACTACATATCCTAAGTACTTAAATATAAATGACTTGAGCATGGAACTTAACTTGCAACCAGAGGAACTGATTTTGAACCTATACCCCAATATCATCTGTTTAATCCTTTGCAAGTTGTTGATAAATTCATAGCATCCACTGATATGCCCTAGCCTGTAGAATTTCAGTGAGGATTGAATGAAGTAATGTATGTGAAATCTCTTCAAATACTATGGTTTACAGCTATAATCATTTTAAATTCCATCCATAATTTTCCAAAATATTAGTAGAAATGCACTTGAGCCATAAGTTTCATGTTTCTAAATGGCTTAGAAACTTTCTAGGCTGTATTTTGTTAGAAAATTTAAATGGCTGTCCAGGAAGGCATATATTTTAAAACAATTAGTCAATTCAACTATTAAATAAGTCTTTATTCATGTGAAGTTTGTTTTAAGTCACATCAAACTAGCTACTCATAAAATTAAGTACAAATTCCACAATTACTTCCTCCTAATGCTTCCAAGCCTTCTAAATGCTTTGCTTTAAAATTGGGCAAAACATAGCTGGGTTATGAAAATCCAATAGCTTATGGGCAATTGTGTGTTAATAAAGGTTTTAGGGCAATGCTGGCTTTTTTTTCCTTCCTCAGAGCAAAATTCACTACAATTTTCTCTTAATATAATTGATATCAGTTATACAGATACCTGGCATTTTAATCATGCAGCTATGTCTGTTTTGCTGTCTAAAGTGAAATTCTAAACAGCCAGTATTCTTTTATTTTCTGTTGTTGCTGGAAAGGAAATTAAAATAGAGCTGGTAATAAATGGCTGATGTGTTCAATTTGAAAGATCACAGACATGGGTCAGCCACAATGGGAAGGGATGGCAAAATGTGTTTTGACAAATGCAGGAGAAAAACTCCCATCCACACAATGAATTTGCAATTCAGAAGGCTTTATCATAATAAGTTCTGTAACACATGTTACACATCACAATTAAGGGCAAGATATTCAATTTAATTAGCATCAGTGCTTGTGTAGATTTGAAAACCAACAGAAACCAAACCCAGGATTACTCACAGCTATTTATTTTCTCAATTTAACAGTATAATTTGTTTAAGGAGTTCTGCATGTATAGAAAATTTCTTTGATTATGTAATCTGTAGCTCATAGAACAGCTTACACAGTACACTTTGATCTATTGTCATGATTAATAGTAATACTGAACAGATAGCTATCAGGCACACTCTCCTAGATTTAGGACATTGGTATCAACTCACTTTCAGATTATATAAATGGTTACAAATTTTATAAAGATTTCTAATTGTAAAATTACCTTAGAAATGTGCTCTCGCCTCTGTAAATTATCAGGAATTTATGATTATAGAATCTGCAAAGATGGCACAGAGCCAGGAATTTAAGTTTTATTTCCAGTCTAAATTCTTTAATGAAAGTTGAATCCCTATGAGTTTGAGTTCATGTACATGATATGGCAATCTATTTAAGGAAAACTGGCTTAAAGTTTCAGAATCATATGAGTAAAATATAATAAATGAAGCTATGACTGAATGAGAGTAATAAGGAGGAATGTGTAGACAGAGGAGAGAGGAGTTCTGAGAAAAGAAATTGAGGGAAGTCAATATCTGGATGTGAGTGTAGGAGAAAGGCACAGTCAGAGTCAGAAACATTCAGTATGTAATTTAATGTAAACCAAAGAAGAATATCAGGAGGAAAGGTAATCAAGTATTGTGTGTCTAGGGAGGGTAAGATGTGAATTTTAACATATTACCCTGATCAAAATAATTTTGAAATGGAGGAAAATAAAAGTGTTTAGGATATCAGCAGTAAATTTAGCCCAAAGCAGATACCGGGTATTCACATTAGTTTATTAATTGTTAAGTTTTCAGTTTTAGGATATCCATTTTAAATCCAAGAAAATATTTTCTTTCTACCTTTTCATCTTTTTCGTACCTTCAAATTTCTTTCAAATGTATCTGACACTAAATGCTTTCTTTTTCCTCTACCTACTCACTCTGGTTCTCATCCAATATGGCTTCAATATCATAAATCTGCCTCAACTCTTATCTCATTTCAGCAAAGATTTTTAATCAGCAAAATCAGCTACAAACAAATGGGGTTTAGCATAATTTTTTGTATTGTCTTTGGTCTTAGTGTAATGTTAACAGTAATCAGATTATTCTGAATGACAGTTTTTCTCAACATTTAGACATTTAGATATTTCTTATTTCCACTTTTCTAAATATCTGACTTTGTCTAACATCAAATGTTTAATGTTAGAAATAAGCTAAGACAATGAACAGCCTCTTGAAGAAGTACTTTAATGGTCTTTTATTGCGTTAGTTTGCATAAAATATATAGAAACTTCATTTTGGTAATATGATATTTCCAATGTGAAACCTACATCTTCATTCAATTATTTTATAAGAGAGAGTAGCTGTCATCGAATGCAAAGTACTAACTCTTTCTCTGATATATATCTTTTCCTTTGGAAAGACAAATCATTATACTCAAAGGGCCATAAAACTGATAACCAAAAAAAAAAAAAAAAAGAAAAGAATACAGTGCAAGGATTAGGTTTTAAAAAGGTTCACTGTTTTTTAAAATCTTTTATCATCAATGAAAGAATTTAAAAACAAGCATGTCTTCCATATCAAACATCTTGAATGAGTAGGCTGGGGGAAGCATTGGGTTACATGCCAAATAATATCACTTTCAAATATTATAATAAGCAAACTCATAGAGGTAAAACTAGAAGATAGATAGAGAATGGGGAGTTGATATTTAATCTGAGCATGCTTTATAATTTGGTTTATTGTAATGGTTTGGAAATGGACAGAGGTGAGGATAGCGTAATAGTGTGAGTGTTAAGTAACAGTACTGAAGTAGGTTTGTGAACATAGTTGAAAGTGGAAGTTTTGGGTTGTATAAGTTGCTAGAAGGAAAACCAGAGGATAAAATATAGGCTTGTATGAAATACTGAACCCTGTGATAGCCAAGGATTGTGGTTAATGATACAAATATAAGAATGATTTTTCATGATCTGTAACAAAGATATGTCACCTGTACAGGTGTGAATAGGGAAATAGTATATGGTGGAAAAATGCACCTAAATAAAATATGGATTATAGTTAATAGTAATAGTTTAACATCCTTGCATCAATTGTAACAAAGTTACCACACCAATGTTAAGTGTCAAAAATGGGAGAGGGAGGTCACAAGAACGTTGCATAATTTCTTCTTAGAAAAATGTTACATGCCACAGAAACAACCATATTTCCTTGTCCATTATACTATTTTACTCTAAGCCTTCTCTGAATGTACATTTGAAGAACTTTCCACAAGAACCTAGCAAAGTATATAATTTAAATTGTACCTGTCAATTAACATAACTTTAGTAAGAAGGTAAAGTTGGGATATGGTCAGGTGTCCTGACTGATATGGTCCTTTGAACATATTGAAAGTAATATAGCTAGGTACTTCTATGGGATATAAAGGTATGCCAGTTGCCACAGATAAATTTTCTGGATAGATAGAGGCCCTCACATTAGCTAAAAAAAATATTAAACTTTCCTTCTGGGGAATTCCCACTACCTTCTCAAATAAAATGACAAAATGATCTGGATTATATGAGCCTTGCCTAGTAAAGGAAAACTGGCCAATAAACCAAGCCCTTGATCTTAAGGCTTGCAGTTACGAACTTTATTCCTATAATTATGAAATTAAGCCTAAGGAAAATTAATACCTAAGAGTGGCCTCCTGAAAAACCTCCTTGTTACTTAAAAGTAGCCTCTCTCTAAACCAAACTCTGCAAATAAGCTCAATTTGCTGTCCCCAATGTAGAACACAACTCCCAGGGATGAGCCTCCCTGGCACTAAGGGATAATTAAAATGTGTCAATCATGCATTTGCAGAAATAACTTGATTAAAAAGTAGAAATATTAAATAAAACAGAGTTTTATGGCTAAGAGATTTCAAAGTAGGTCGGGAGTGCATTCCAAAGATTATGCTTATGCAGATCTCAGCCAAATTTCACAAACTGCCACACTAAGCAAAGCCTTTAACAAAAGAGTTCCTGAGGGCCCTAGGGACATCTAGACACCATAGGCTAATAGCATGGCCTCATAAAATTCATAATCCCTCTGTGGGCCTTATCTGTTTATATATATATATTTCACCAATATAACATAGATATATAGCCATTTATAAATTCTCTAATCACAATTCTTCTAATCCTTTTATCTGAACCTATAATTTTCAATCTACCTGTTAAGTATAGTACTTAGACACTAAAAGGTTTCAGATTGTTCCCATGCCAGTTTAGCTCTGAAACCCAGCAGAAATGCTGTCAACTCCTATGCTCCAGTTCTTCAGGTCTGTCCTGGACAACCAGTTAAATGATGAGGATGGATCAGCCCTGTCCCCAAAACAAGGACTATCATCAACTGCCAGCAAAACAATTCCATTCCTCTGCTACATAATATATACATACCTTCACAGCCTGAAGCAGTTAGAGCAGACATTGTTACCAAACACTCAAGAATAAGGAATGAACAAAATTTGGGGTTTGGGGGAGTGTAACCACTGACCAAAGCAGATTTATTTTTATTACAGTTGTTATTGAGGAACTTGTAACATTGATGCAAATAATAAATGTTTTATATTGAAAAAAACAACTCATGACTGTCACTGCATAAAATATGAAGAAATCTGTTTGAGGAAAGGTTTTCCTTTAGTAATTATAGAGTAGCATTTAGCTGGAGCAGAAATTCTAATTGAAGTCAGTCCCATCATATCATGTGTGTAATGAGCCACTGAGAATACAGATTTCCCTGGATTGAATGGTGATGATCAAAGTTTATTCAGTTGATTATAGGAACAATTTTAGTCATCTTGAACACTAGAGAGTATTTAGCAGACAGTTTGCTTCTAGGAATCAACAAATCTGTTGGATTTTGCTTGAATCTTCCTGGACCCCTTCTAAGTATATTGAGAGCCATATCTTGTGAAAATGTAAAGAAATGGGAAGTAATCCCATTTTAAAGGCCCTATTGCAAGATAAGAGGAATAATCAGGCTTGTGTTAGGTTCTAGCAATTCCATATGAATTCAGTCTATCTTTTTTAAGAGCTGAAGTGGGGTTTCAGGTTTTATTAATATATTTCAGCTGAAAATGCTCTAACTACTAAACACTTTTATTATAGAGGTCCTAGTCTTGGCGTAGCTGAATTCAGCCCTAAGGATGTGTTTTTTGGTTGCAGATCACAGTGCTTTAAGAAATGAACTCAATAAACCAAATATGGTATATACATATAATGGAATATTACTCAGCAGTATAAGAAATGAAGTTCTGATACATGCAACAGCATGAATATACCTTGAGTACATCATGTTGAGTGAAATAAGCAAGATGCAAAAGGACAAATATTTTATGATATATCTGACATGAAATAATTAGAACAAGCAAACTCATAGAGTCAGGGTCTAAAATGTAAGTTACAAAGGGATGGGGCTGGGATAGGGAATAGGAAGTTAAGGCTTAAAATGTACAGTGTTTCTATTTGGAATGAGGAAAAAGTTTTGGTAATGGATGGTGGTGATGGTACCACACATTCTGAACACAATTAGCAGCACTGAAATTAATATTTGAATGTGATTAAAGGGGGAATTTTAGGTTGTATATACAGTACTAGAATAAAAAATTTTTAAAATCCTTGGAAATGTATAACATACACTGTGAATCATAAGTTAAACTGCTGTTTATAGTTAATAGTACAATTATAAAAATTTGCTTTCGCCAATTATCACAAATGTATCTTATCAATGCAAGGTGTTAATAATAAGGTGCTATATGGAAATTCTGTATTTTATGTATGATTTTTCTGTAAACCCACAACTTCTCTAATTAAAAAAAAAATGACCTTGAATGCCATTAGGGCGAGCCTATGTCTTCCAACCACTATTGTGTATCCTTTTATACTAGGTCAGTTTTACTTTTTCCATTATTGGCTAGCTGCTAAAGGCATTTGAGTTTGAGACACTTGCTTAGGTAGAAAAAACAAACTTACTCATGATAGTTATCATTTTTCTTTTTCCTCAAAACAGATCCCAAGACAAGAATTCAAATCAAAGTAGTTTAATTGGGAAGGTATTCTAGGAAAAGCTACTAGGGAATTGAGAAAGGAATACAAGAAAGAAAAGGCAGGCCAATAATGGATGTGTTATCATGGTAGTTACCACAATGGATAACTAGAACTTAATTCCTTGGGGAAATTTGGGAGTCAATTTAAAAGAGGAGCATCAGAGTCACCCCCAATAAAGGGATGAGAGAACTGGTGCATTTTTCCCCCAACTTCAGACAATTGCTGACAGCTGATGGGGCAGGGGTTAAAGGGAGTTAATTTTCTGGCCTCTCTTCTATGCCAGCCTCACACAGTTAGAAGTACACTTAAATGATAAGCCTTAGGGTCTACGGGATGGCCAGAAAGCACCTGGAAGAGATAGGTTTCAGGGACTGTGGAGGGGTTTAAATAATCTGAACAGCTTAGGCCACAGGAGGTTTTCCATGAAAACCACACAGCAAAGGCAGAGGATGAGAAAGCAGCAAATGGCAGTACTGCTTAAGAACTTAGGACACCAGTGCCAGGAGAGAGACCACTTTGAAAGGAGAAAATGCAGCACTGTGTGGGAAATACTGCTAAGAAAAGGAACTGGTTTTCCAATGGCTCCTTCAAGGAAATATACTAGAGAATATTCATGGAGAAAAATGGTGGAAAATTAGGTTACTGTAATGTTGCACTTACAGCACACCAAACCAATCCATAAAAAAAACACAAGACCTAAAAACAATATGGTGATAGTAATTTTCTTGTAATCTTTTCTTCTTAATTCATTGTGGTTAGCAACTTGTGGGAATACTTCATACTTTTAAGAAATTTTAAACAATTAAGTGTGCAGAGGTTATTGTGAGAGTGATCTAACATTAACCATAAGGAGA
>PVKH010027288.1:0-13042 GCA_004027955.1 Chaetophractus vellerosus | reverse complement strand
TTCTTCTGATCATTTTCCCCCACCTACTACATATCCCAACACCATGAGTAATCTTTTCCTTTATTTAATCATCCAAAACATGTTACTTGTCCCTCACTGTTTTAGTTTGCTAAGCTGCCAAAGGCAATATATGGGAAATGAGTTAGCTTTTAAAATGGGGATTTATTAACTTGCAAGCTTATAGTTCTGAGACCATGAAAGTGACCAAATCAAGGCATCATCAGGTGATGCTTTCTTCCCAAAAACCTGCTGTCAGAGATCTTGGACTCCTCCGTCATATGGCAAGGAACATGGCAAGGCACATGGAGGTGTTTGCTGGTCTTTCCATTCTCCTCTGAATTTCATTGTTTTCAGTTACTGGCTTCTGGTGCTTTCTCTCTCAGCTTCTGTGGTTTCTCTCTGTCTCTCTCTCAGTATTCATCAGGTTTATAAAGGACTCCAGGGAGCAAGTGTAGCTCAGTGGTTGAGTGTATGCTTAATATATGAGGTCCCAAGTTCAATCCCTGCTACCTCCTAAAAATAAAATAATAAAATAAAATAAATTAAATCTAGTAAGAGAATTAAGACCCACCCTGAGTCACACCTTACTGAAGTAATCTAATCAAAAGACTCTTAACTGAAGTAACCTAATCAAAAGGTCCCACCCACAATAGATTAACACCCACAGAAATGGATTAGGACTTGATTTTACTGGGGTCCATAAAAGCCTCAAACTACCACACTCTCTAAAGGCTTTGATCCCATTCTTTCTTTGCTTATAGGCATTAACAAGTCTTAGATTCCTTCTTATTACCCCTTCTTATTGTCACCTTCTCTTGCTCTCTTATCCTTGATTTCTTTTCTGTCTCTCTCATCATGTCTTCACTGTGGCTTCTCTATGTTTCTCCATCTCTATGTGGTGACCTTACCACTACCTCCGAGACATACTTACTTTCTGCCCCTGGTTGTTTTCAACATCATCATTAACCTTTGCATTTATCTATATAAATGGCTACTTTAAAAGTCTGTTCTTTTCCATGTCAGGGGATATTCTTCCTCTCTATATGTTACATTTGGAGGAATTTCTCCCCCAATTTTTGTATCAGATTAGAACTGTTATTTGTTGTCCTGCAGGTTCTGTGCACGTAACTACTTATTAAACAAAACATTTATGGTCTAGTATTGGAAATGTTTCTAACAGGCAAACATAGGCTGTGAAAGCTGTTGTGATTATTGAAAACTCAAGCAAATATCTGAGTTTCAACTACAATAAATTTTTTTAAGAAATGTGACTCTCACCAATGAAGGCATAATGTGTTAGTTACAAGTGTCGTAATCATTTTTCTTAGCTCTAAAATAATAGGGTTTAGGGATAATAAAAATATCCCCAAACCCTAAAAAATCATATTTATTTTTGTGTAAGGATTTTCTTTGTAAATTGATTGCTTTTCTATTTTCTGGCTAGTTTCCCTATTGCTGTTATTACTTGACATTTGCAAAATATTGGAAGATGTATGGTGCTATGATATATACTTCATATGGCAAGTCCTTGCTGGCTTGGAGTTCACATTCAAATACATCATAGAGAATTACCACTGTTCTTCTAAATGCTAGAGAGATTCAGACCAAGTCAAAGATTTTCTAGATCTAAATTCCATCCTGACAATTTCTTCATTATCAAGGGTTGTAGGAGTGTTATCTTTGGCACTTGCAATGCAGTGTCCAGATGTCCCACATCTTAACTCTGTGCTCCTAGTTAATTGTTTCAGGTTTGTCATGGTGTACACATGAACCTCCATGGAAATATCTCTCATCCAAATAGCTACACATGATTTAGGGAAATTATATTCATCCTAAAACAAAGGCCAATGTGAAAGTTCATTAGGAATGTATCTAATGATTACTTTTTATCATTTAATGTTTGGGAATTATAAAATGGGAGAAGCATAACTGTGTGGCTTATGCTAAACACAGAGTTCCATATAATATAAAATTGGTGCTTCAGTTCTGCCATAGTGCAAAGGATAGCAAACAAATCTAACTCAGCCATACTGGAAGAGAAGAGAACTGTGAAATATGGTTAAATAAAATGCCTGTACTTGTGGTTAGTATGAAGAAATGTGAAATTTTAGTACACATTGACCCCTAAATGCAAGCTGTCTACTTCATCTAGTGTACAATCAAGTGAGGGTGAAGGAATGGTTGGCTTTAATGCTGGAGGGAAAACAAGCTCTGTAGAATGTAATGAAATGGTATATGAATCACCCAAAAGGGAGATTCTCATTCCCTAAGAAATGATCAAGTGTGATTTTTGCTAAGTGTGATTTCTGCCTTTAGATGCTGACACCTCCAATTCCAGATTTGACTCTATCATATACCAGGCATATTACAAGTGCTTAATAGATATTTTTTGACACTCTCAATTTTGTGTATGTTTCCGTGTAGATGAACAGTATTGACGATAACCATTTATCTCGGTTTTCCCAGGATGGTTCTGATTCATATAAGTAGTTATGCTATAAAATATTTGGCACAAGATATCTATGTTGGGGCCAGCTGTAGCCCAATTGGTAGGGTGCCGGTTTACCACATAGGAGGCCCCGGGTTCGGTTCCCGGGGCCTCCTCGAGCCGGCAGACCACCTTGAGAAGGCAAGCCGCCGCGGGCAGGGCAAGCCCCCGCGAGCAGGCAGGCCGCCACACGGTGAGCTGACTCGGCAGGTCTCTGCAGCAGGGGGAGACAAGCAGACACAGAAGAATGCAAAAATGAACACAGCAAGAACAATCAGAAAGGGGGGGATATGTAATAAATAAAAAATAAATCTTAAAAAAAAGATATATATGTTAAGAAACTGAGAAATAAGAGAAAAGATTCCTTCAAGTAATAAAATAAGTTATAAGAAATTAGGAATTGCTTCTGTATAATGTGTTCTTTATGAGAGGAAAAATACAATATATAAAGAAGGACTACATTATATTTGGGAATTGAAAAGAAGATTAGATTAGACCTGAAAAAGTACAAATTATTTCACAATTCAAAGAAATGATCCCTTTTATGTAGACATATTCAGTATTTCCTCACTAAAAGAAGATTTGAAATATCATCAGGTGCCCACTTTACATTGCATTTAATTGAGCTGGTTGGTGCTGGTGATGTTTCCGGACATTTATTGTTCATGTCCCAGGGAAAGCTCGAAGCTCCCTTTGTCTTCAATTCTGTCTTCATTGGATAGTCAATCACAGGTATTTTTTATTAAACTGTTCCATGTTTAGTGGGATGCAAAAACATATCAGCAATTGTTCCTGAGCATAATAGTAAAGCCTTCAACAGTGTGGAAATAGACAAAAAGCACCCAAGTGAGAACAAACAAAGGCGATTTATTCAGAGCTTGCTATAGCAAGGGAATCACCCGCCATCAATTGTGTTTGGCAGAGACTCGAAGGCAGGCAAAAGAGTGGGAAAGCTTTATAGTGAATAAAGGGAAGTCTTTACTGATACCCTGATTGGAGCCTGGAGAGGCTGGAGGTGGGCTAACTAGAAGTGAAGCATCCTATGCGATTGGATAGTGGCGCATACCCGGCTTTCTCTGATTGGACCTAAATTTAAATTAGATTTGAAAAAAATTAAGGATGCTCTCGTTACTGAGCAAGTCGTGGCTATTTTGGTATAGGGATTGTGGTTGTTGCACATTGCGGCTCAGAGTTTCCTGGCCATTGTTCATTTATGTACTTAGTTTCTCAATAGCTATTTTCTCAAAGCTACAACTAATCCCTTATCTAGAATTAAAAGGATATAGTAAATTTATCAATTAATTATCACTATACTTTTAGTAGTAACCCCTGAGCTTGTCCATAACAGGGAAGAAATGGAGAAAATGAGGGGTCAGTAATCAGGTTTGACTTTGGTTATTACCCTAGTCTCTACATGTCCATATGTAGGGTTAGTTTTGGGGTCCTTTCTGATGTACTCAGAAAGGTCATGGGAGGCTCTAGAGGAATTGGATCCCTAATCAAGAAGACCCTGAAGATCAAGTCCCTGGAGCCGTGGTGGCCTCTCAGGACCCCCACTCCAGAACGGACAGGAGAAAGACACGTCGTCGTTTTTTAAAAGCAACAGAAAATCAAACTCTCATTTTATAATTTAAAAAAGCAAGAGTATACTAATGTATTTGATGTGGATGATACCAAAGAAAACAGCGAGTCCCACTTATTCTTTTCCCGTGTAGCTAAAAATGGGCAGAATTAAACTAGAACCTATAGTTTCTCATTTACAGTCTTTGATGGTTTTGATGACTTGTTTCATCCATGCAGGCTTTTTTCCCCTCCACGCAGGTGAGTGGTTATACTCTACAGAAACTGTATAACAATAATAAGAACAGAAAATAAAATGAGAAGGACAGCTCATATTCACTCAGTGCTTTTTGTGTCTCGGTCATGCTCGTCAGTTCTCTTGTTAATGTCTATAACCACGTTCTGTGATTACCATCTTTCTCCAGAAGTTGTACTTGTAAACATCCTACTTCAGAGCTCCCCGTATTCTTATAGTGTCTAAGCTGGGATCGTAAGACAAAACTTCCTAACCTAATTCTCACCAGAGGTATTGCCTCGGGCAAGTCCTCTCCAATATTGTTTTCTCATTTGTAAATTACAGGTAATAATTGTACTTATATCATGTGGTTGCAGTGAGTATTAAATGAGATTAAGCGTATAAAGCTCTCGGCACAATGCTTGACTTTGAAAAACAATAAATTTTAACTCTTTTTAGTGGCATATAAAATAATGTTTTAATTTTTAAGATTTGTGGTTTTGAGGAAAGGTTATATATATTTTTAAATTTTTTAAAATATATTTTCATTGTAAGTTGTGAACTTACAAAACAATCATGCACAATGTAAAATTCCCACACAACAACCCTTCACCAACACACCACACCATTGTGGAACAACTGTTACAGCCAAAATGTTATGTTTTGAGGTGATAAAATTATTATCCCCTTGAGAAAGTGTCCTTCTTTTGTATGATAAAAAATAATGCATAATCAATGTAGAAAATTTCTAAAATAGAAAATGATATACAGGAAAGTAAAATGGAATTACAATCTTACTACATAGAGGTAACCACTTAACATTTTAAAACATTTCCTTTTAGAAGCAGAAACTAAAGACACACATAATACACACACAGATACAAACATAGAATAATATAGCTTTTGATCCTGGCTTTTGTTTTTGTTTTTTGCACTGAAGGGATAAAAAAACACGCTGGAATCCACAGTATATTGACATATACAGAATATTGGAGGCCTACAGGCAGTTTTAATATCGTGAGAAACGTGTGATAGCTCATAAGCACTGGGCATCACATGTAAACACAGTAGTGACATATAACCCAGGGGGTCAGGAAAGACAATTTTCTTATTTTATGTATAAGGAATTTATCAGTGGGAGGAATCATCACAAAAGATTTAAGAGGAGGTATAACTTGAACTAGGCCTAGTAGGAGATATTGGACAAAAGTGATGGAAGTGGTATATCTCATAGGGAAGCAAGGTGCCCTGGATATCAGTTTGCCCTAAAATAGTCAGATCTTATAGATTAGTGGAAAATAAAGTGATAGCTGTGATTCTGCTCATATATGAGCAGAATTCAAACTTTATCTTCTATGCACGTGGTTCCCTCATTTTCACAATCAAGGACTCCTTATGTTCCTGGGCATCATATTTTGAAGATTTGGTCCACCTGAGCAAGTACATTGTTTATTTTTGTCTAATCAGGTTATTTGATTGCTTAATAGGAGATAACTAGTTTTACCATGTTGAATTGATATAATTATGTAAAAAAGCAAATAAACTGGGATTTTATTTACCCATAAAAAGGGAAAATGTATGATTCTAATATGTCCTTTACAATTACTTAAAAGAAGTTGAGCCCTCATTACACCTTTTAAGAACTCTTAGCACATGGACAGCCCAGTGTGGTTATACTTGTTCTATGCTTTGGGAAATTTAAGAGTCTCATCATCATAGTCATCCCCTAAAACACTTAGGACAGTATTTGACACTGAGGCTTAATTTTTTAAAATATATTAATTCATTGCTCTTTCTCTTAGTTTCCAGGATGCTATTACAAAAACTATACAATGGGTCGGTTTAAGAACAGTAATTTATTGGCTCACAGTTTCAGAAGCTAGATGACGTGCTGGCTGCCGGGGTCAGGTTGCTACGCTCTGGCTGGCTGCCAATCCTTAAGGTTCCTTGGTTTTCCCATCACATGGGATGTCCTCTCCTATCTCTTCTAGTTCCCGCTGACTTCCTGTTTCTTCTCTATGAAGCTTTCTTGATTTGTTCTTCATCCATGTTACTAAGCTACCGTGTACGTAACTCTATTTTAGCCTATGTCTAATTGCTTTATTGTTACTTCAACTACTTTGGCAGAAGCATTCCCACCTCATAACCTTAGCAGGTGCCTGCCAAATAGTAGATATTCAGCATGAGCTGGCTGACTGTGAAAGTAAATCAAATACATGCAAGCAAAAGAATATCAGTAGTCATGGAGACAAGAAAAGGTTGTTAAATTATAATTAATTTTATTTTCTTCCAGCCCTGGTCCAAGAAAGTGGCTTCTAGTCTTCCTTCTTTAAACAGAAACATCCCTAGAGTGGATAAGGACTATATGTTGAATTTTCATACCTTAAAGGAAACATTAAAGTTTTTTTCATTCTGAGTTAGTACACATGAAGTAATATTCTAAACCGTATATTCCATGAACTATAGATCGATTTAAACAACAAAAGACAGCAATTGACAAAACACTGTAGATGAAACCTATGATGGATTTTTGTATTTGAAATATGTTTTGGGGGCTTTCCTGACCCCTGTTTCAGTTTGCTTTGTCCTTTATTAACCTGGGAGTGCTGACGGTTCAATTTTACTTTCATTTTACTTTTTCATGAGAGTTATAATTGGCTAAAATTTTATCTGTATCTTTATTTTTAAATATCACCTTCGAACATGGAATTTTAATTTTCTTTAAAGTCCAAATTTTGACTTTTAAGTCAAAAACTTTTCTTAGGATCACATTTGTACATGCAAATTAAGATTCACATGGTATTTATCAGGCCATTATTGCTAAAATGAATCAAAGAGAACCTAACTTTTAATTTAAAGTTCACAAAAGGTTTTTGAAAAAATCTATATTAAAAGTGTGGCTTTATTGGACTCTTCGTAATTCAGAGAAATGGAGAATTGTTAAAGTTATTAAATTCCAGCTATTGATAGACATACACCATTATTAGCTTCATCATATCTTTCACATTAATCTAAATCAGTGGATTTCAGTCTTGACAGCACCTTAGGCAACGTTTAGAATATATTGATATTGATACCTAGCTGCAGTCCATGAGAATCTGACATAATTGATCTGGAAGGGGGTGTGGACATGTGCTGATAATTTTTAAAACTTCCTAGATAATTCTAATATGTACCTTTGGTTGAAAGGAACCATCAATGTAAAGCAGTGGGTTTCAACCAGAGGGACATTTGACAATGCCTGAAGACATTTTTTATTATCACAACTGGAAGAGTGTTATTGACATCTAGTGGATAGAGGCCAGGGATGCTGCTAAACATCCTACAAGGTATAGGACAGTCTCCCACAACAAAGAAAAATATAGCCCAATATATCAAGATTGAGACACTCTGCTTTAAAGATACACTGTCTGTAAGCATCTTAATTAAAATGTTAGTAATAACCATTATTGAGCACTTACTATAGTCTAGGAAATCAAACAGAAAGGCTTTAAACACACAGCATGTAAATTAATCTTCAGAACAACCCTATGAGGGAGGCATTATTTGCCCCTATTTTTACATGCAGGGATATTGAAGCTCAGAAATTTTAGGTAATTTGCTCAAGGTCATGAGCCAGAATTTGAATGGAAGCAGTGTATCTTCAAGCCCACCCTTCTAGGTACTGATTTAACTGCGCTCAGACACTCTGATGCAATTGTTATGGAATGGAGCTTGGGCATCATTATTGTCTTAGAAACTCTTCACGGGGTTCCAATGTCCAGCCTAAATTAATAAGCACTGGATCCTCAAAGGCTCTCAAAGTGTGGTCCCCAGACCAATGGCAACATAATTACCTGTGAACTTGTAAAACAAAATAAAACAATCAGCAACTGGGGATAGGACCCAATAATCTTTATTTTAACAAGTACCCAGTTGTTGCCTGCTTCAGTTGAGAGCCACTGCTCTAAGATCCATTCAATGACAATACAAACTCATTCATTTAAAGGGAGTATGCATCAGGCATCCATAAAGGAGTACCTTCTCAAATTCTGGGATCCTAAAGGTGATCGCATTTACATAGGACTCTAATGATAGATGTATCAAAACAAACAAGCAAACGAACAAACAAACAAAAGTGTCTTCTAAAACAAGTGGAAATATAAGCTTCTGCCTCAGTGATCATTGCTGTCTCTTGGAATTTTTGTCTGGGCATTATTATCAGCTTCCCTATTATATTTGTGCATTTTAATCAGGTAAAAATCATTTGCGGTAGTTGCTGCTTCCTCTTTTGAAAAAGTATGCTTTTTCAGAATTGCCTGCCTAGTTTAAGCTTATCTTCCACCAAAGTTCTATTATGTGAGGATTTTATCTTTTTTTGGTTTACTTTGCAGTCTCAGAACTTCTTGTTTATTTACTTTAGATCCTTCTAAGAGCAGAAGGGTAAAAAGTACATTTGCCTCAGAAGAGATCTTTTGAAGTTTACATCACTACCAAGCAACCAAAATTCTTTGCATAAGCACTTATTAGTTCTACTAGCATTTGTCTTTCAAATATAAATTTTAATCTTCGAATAGCGATTTCAATGCACATTTTAGTTTCACACTTCTAGATGAATCACTGTGCCTGGAGCAAAATCTTTGTCAAGGATGGATTTGAGTATCCAAAAGAGCAAATAGGATCCACAGGGGAGCCCTCTGTCTCCAGGTCACCTCTTAGGAGAAGTAGAACATCATAGAAAAAAATTTCCAAAAGCTTCAGAAAGTTGCTGATAAGCCCTTCTTTTAGAATATGAACAGAGTTAGGAAGAAGTTCCTATTGATGACAATTAGGATATATTTTAGGATATATTGAAAATTGTGAAAATGACTGCCATTATGTTTTTTCAAGGAAGTGTGACTTAGGAGCTACCAGCATACACTTGAGAGTAATAGACTAAAGGAACTTAGAGTTTATAAAGTTGCCTTTCTTAAAGAGGAATTAGTTAAAAATCAATATAACAGCTTATTCTAACTTCATTTTGGTTAGGTTTACTATTCTCTTCATATAAAAATGACCTAAAGCACTTCTAATGATAGTTATCATTTCTTCAATGCATACTATGTGTCAAGCATTTTGGTGAGTGCTTTACCTGTATTTCTCGTTTTATTTTATTCTCACACAAACCTCTTCTTCTCAAGATTCTGAGACATAAGAGAGTCTAGTAGTTCCCTCAATGTAACACAAGCAGTAAGTAGCAAAGCAGAGCTGGGATTTGAGCTCAGATATGTCAGGGTTTCTTGTTTTTATTTTTTTTAGTCAGGTCTACTTTTCCATAGGCCAGAAGTCACAAACCTGACAGATAATGAGAAAATAACTGGAGAGTTATTAAAATATAGATATTCATTCTAACAAAGCATGATCAAGGTGGCCCTAGACACATACATATATACACATTCCCAATGACAGTCCAATACACTAGAAACATTCAAAATATTAACATTTAACTCCTTTATTGAAAGGATAATATGACATGACTGAGTAGGTTTTATTACAGTTAAACTTTACATTAATAAAGTAAAAGAGAAAGGACTTGGCATTATATCAATAGATGTTAAATAATGTCATGTACTAAAATTCAGCAACTATTTCTAATTTAAAATATAGGTAAAATAGAAATAAAAGATAATATGTCAACTTTATGTACTATTTATTAAAATCTGTCATCAAACTCCATATTAACCATAAAATACTGCATTAGTCAAAGTTTTCCAGAGAAACAGAAACAACAGGATATATAGTAGAAGAATTATTAAAATGGTTTGGCTCACATGACCATGGGAGCTGGCAAGTCTGAACTCTGTCAGGCAGACCACAAGCTGGAAACTCCCATAAAAGTGATGCTGAAAACCCTGGTCAGAATTCACCAGGGGAAGGTGGTTGGTTGGAAATTTCTGCAAGAGTGAAGGCTGAAATTGAGGTCGAAATACTTCTTCTGAACTCTGAAGTCCTCAGTTCTGGCTTGAGACTCCCCATTGCTTGATGCAATCTCCTTTGTTGATTGCAGAGGCAAATGATGGATTATAGATGCAAATCCTATCTATGAAATATCTTCACAGTAACAAGCAGGGCAGTGCTTGACCAAACAACTGGACATCATAATTAGCCAAGTTGACACAGGAAACTAACCACAACAAATACTAAATCCAATGGCATTAAAATTATGAACCAATCAGGGATATTGTGTCTTCTACCAACTTTCAGTCTGGATGGTGTACATAAGATAATAGAATACAATATTCGTTAAAATATTGAAAATGCAAATTTTAATTACATATGAAACAATTTTACACTTGGAAAACCCAGAATCCTTAATAATAATTAGTAACAAATAAGATAATCTGATAAAGTATCTAAATACAAGATAAATTTACAAAAATGCATTTCCATATACTTTGGTTTATTGAACAAGCTAGATTCAGAATGATGAATGTAGAAATCAACCATAGTCTTTGCTCTATCCATCTCAAATTGGCTCTAGTAACTAGTTCTTTACCCCTTTAGTTGTTATTGTAGGTAGATCCTTATTTTTGCTCCCTTTCAGTTACAAAACCTTCCAAAAATTAAACAATCTGGTGCAGTAAAAACAAATTTCCAAATTTTCATTCAAATTAAATCATCCTCCTTCATCTAGTTCGGGCCTGTATCATGCTGAGAAACCAATTAATTGCTATTATTAATGGGGAAAAGAGGAGAGGTAACAATCAGGAAAAGTCTTACTCTATTAGAACAGTTGTTATCTCATGTTTTGGCCTTTTGATCTTGGCAGATACACATTCTCTTGAGACTTGAGATACCTCTCTGGAGACTTCGTATTGCTCATCTCTTTATCCAGGAAAGGAAAGATCCCACAGTCATCTTTTCACTTAATGATGACTACCTCAGCTCTCTGTAGACAGTCTTTTAGCAAGAACCAGACCCCGATATTATCACCCTTAAACATGAAGGGACACATCTCAAGATTTATCTGTAGTTTTCTTAAAATCTCCTTTCTTATTTAAGGTGAAGAGAAGAACATCCCCTTGTGTCACGATGGTGGGAGTGGATAGCCATAATCACAGTGAACTAATGACCCTCTCCAGAGAATTGCTCGTTGCTGATCTCTTCACTCTCTTCTCACACAGTTAATTGTGCATTTGGGCAGAGCTGGTTTCTCAGGCTCTTCGCCTGCCCTGTGTAGGTGGTTCAGCACCTCACTTTAGGGCGTGTGAGCGCCTCATGTCTATTTTTTCTTGATATTTGGGCCTCAGCGGAAACCATGTCAAAAAGAGTCACCTTCATTATCTTGCTACGAATAACAGCAAGTTATAAACAACCAACAAAATTGTCAAAATGTAAAAATGAGAAACTGCAAATGACACTTAAAATATTCAGGAAAATGAAAATAAAAAGCAAGAATGAAATATCATGATTTTTGTCCCAGAGTTTGGCAAAACTTAATTATTACAAATTTGCAACCATCTAGTGTCATCAAGTTTGTGAGGAAATGGGCCTTCTCATACATTCCTTCTAGAAATATAAATTGCTTTTGGAAAGCAACTTGACAATTTCTATTTTGATTTAAAATGGTAATCTTTGACCCAGGAAACTCATTTCTAGGAATCAGTCATTAAGAATGGAAGTCCTAGAATATGATAATATATGGTTATTGCAACATGGATTTTTTTAAGAGCAAACTTGTAAACAGTCTGAATGTAAGTAAATGAATGGTTAGATAATTTATGCCCATACTATGGAATGCCATACAGCTATTATGAAGCATGAATTATATCTACTTGAAATGACCTGAATAGACAAACAAATAAATAAATAAATAAAACATTATTCTAAGTATAAGTATATATTAAATTATCTCATTTTTGTTCAAAATAAATACATTTAAATACGAATTCCTGGGCTAATGCATGAGAAAAATACTTTGAAATAAAATACTGATGACTGGCTCACTGCTTGTGACATTTTGACATAATTGCCCTGGGGTACAGCCTTTGCATGGAATTTTAAAAGCTACGAGGTGATGCTAATGTAGAGCAAAGTCTGGTAACCACTGATATAAATTCTACCCAAACCCACTGATTTAAAATCTCCAGATGGGTGTGGATTGTTGTAATTTGCATTTAAGAAGTACTCCAGTCATACTTATACACACTAAGTTTGATAAACACTAATTTTACTATGTGATATTTCTTCCAAGAAATTTTTACTCTATTATTAGATTATTTTGTCCTTGCTACATAATTCACATTTTAGGTATATTTACAAAACTATTTTTTTTCCTTATTTAACCACCATCTGAGTTTAGCCACTATGTGTAGGTTCAAACATATAGTAGGTATGGTTGCCTTTGACTCTTCCATTGAGGATAAGGTAAGATGACAGAGTGGATGTGTTTTGTATTCCCACACATGCTAGTAAATACCTTGCAAAGTCTAATCAATAACTTGTGGTATAACGGTGAGCATCTTGAACCCAATCTCAGAAATTTTATGTGGAATCCTGGCCCTGATAATTAATTACCAACTATCGGATCTTAGATAGTTTTCTCAATTGAGCTTTCTTCATAGGTGACATGATAGTTTTTTGTTGTTGTTGTTTGCGTGTTTGTTTGCTTGTTTTGTAGGAGGTATCAGGGATTGAACCCGGGACCTCGTACATGGGAAGCAGGCGCTCAACAAATGAGCTACACCTGCTCCCTGACGTGGTAGTTTTTTTTTTTTGTTTTTTTTTTTAAAGATTTATTT
>PVKH010027287.1:0-13036 GCA_004027955.1 Chaetophractus vellerosus | reverse complement strand
AAAGTAAACATGTTGGACAACAGCAACTTTACATTCTTTTTTTTTTTTAAAGATTTATTTTTATTTATTTATATATCCCCCCCTTGCTGCTTGTGCTTGCTGTGTTCATCTTGCTTTTTGCATTTTTTTCCCTGTGTCTGCTTGTCTCCCCCTGGTGCAGCATCCCGCTGAGTCAGCTCACCACGAGGCAGCTTGCCTGCTCGCGGTGGATTGCCTGCTCGCGGCGGCTTGCCTGCTCGCGGCGGCCTGCCTTCTCAAGGAGGCCCCGGGAACCCAACCCGGGCCTCCCATGTGGTAAACCAGAGCCCTACCAGTTGAGCCACAGCTGGTTCCCAGGAACTTTACATTCTTATGAGCTCATAGTGAAATCATCTGTATAGTTCCTAAAAAGCAAAAAAATGGAAAACCAGCTTTTATGGCACAGAAGTTACATTGTACAGTGGTTGAGTGCGTGGACTCAAGACTGCCTGGGTTCAAATCCCAGCTCTGACACTTACTAGCTGTGTGATCTTGGCAACTTATTTAATCTCTTTGTGCCCCGGTTTACTCATTTATAAAATGAGAATAGTTGTAGTAACGACTTTGTAGGGTTAGGTGAGAACGTAATGCTTAGAAACATGTCTGACATGTAGAAAGTTCTGTACTACAAGGGTGCTAGTGGGTTTTTATTTTTCCAGGAAAAATATCATGCAACAATATTTATAGAACTTTTAATTTTATATATTGGCCAAATCCATCCAAATAAGCATATTTATAAATTAGGTGCTGAAGTTCTGGTGTTGATGCTGGGATTGTATACCGTTATTACCTGTACGATTGAGAAATCACATGCTATTTACAGTCTCTCACTTCCATTACAAGCCCAGGTAGAAATAGAGCAATCTAGTGACCTGAAAGACTTGGCTTAATAATACCCATGGCTGGCTGGTTATTAGATGGTAGAAGCAATACTGGAATCTACATAGTTAAGTCCTTTTATCACTAAGACCCATGTCTTACAAAAACTTAGTACACTTTAGATGCACTAGAAGAAACCATGATTAAAAGTCACTGCAATTTTAATGTAGCTTTATACTTAACCCATTATGAAAGGTTTACTTTGTTTGAGAATGTATGCTTTAGAAAATTCCATTACAGCCTTGAAAAAGGAAGACTGTCTTAAAAACATAAAATGAATGTCATAACAATCATGACAATATCCTATAAATGAGTAAAATCAGAAATGGTTGTTTGCTAAAGAGGGGACTTCAACCACTGAAATTATTAGGAGGCTGTAGACTCTTATACCAAAAAAAAAAAAATTGATTCATATTCTTCTTTCAGTTTTAGATGATTTGGATAGTAAACTGGCTCAGGAACAATCTCCAGGTTCAGCGAATACCACAGTGCCCCTCAACCAAGGATCAAGAACACCGTTCAGTCGTTTTTACTCCAGTGGGAACAGGCACGGTAACATCCCAGGAAGTCACAAAAATCGCTATAATGAAACTTCCAATATGTCCATTTATGACATCCTAAGACCAGGAACCCCTAGGGAAGGCTTTAAAACCTTTTCTCCTAGAACAAGGACAATTTATGAAATGTACAGGACAAGGGAGCCCAGAGTCTTAAAAGAAGATTGTTTACAAAACCGTACGTTTGGTAGCACTTCAGTGTGTTTTGACAGCAGGCAACGGACAGCTTCACCAGCCGCAGGGCATTTCACAGCAAGAAGCTTACATTTCCTAGCCACAACTCATAACAGAAGCGGGTTTATGCCGCAGAGCTGCCAGCAGAGCCCCAAGAGAACTCCCTTATCATCCATCATGTGGAACAGGTCAGACGCTTTTAGAGATGGGCAGAACCAGGAAGAGTTCCTGAGGGCACCATCACCCATGGAAGCTGACCCTGCCGATCTGTATATGTCTCCTCGATGTTTTCAGGAGAACAGGAGTTATGAGTTTTACCGCTCACAGAGTGTTTACCAAAGTGTCGGTTTAAACACCCCTATCGACGGTGCAATGAGTCCAGACCCATTTGATAACTCGGAGAATATGCCATTCTACCATCAAGACAACCCATTTGCTAGGCCTTTCTTTAGCAATACCTATGGACGAAGCAGAGAATGGAACTTTGGACAAAGTCCTTTTTGGGGTCAGCAGGAGGAATTTTCTTCCTGGTCTGACTTTCATCAAAACAGTAAACCATTTGCTTCTTCTGGCAGAGACTTTGAAATGATGTCCTCTGAAGCAAATGGTGCATCAGCTGTTCAGGGCCACTGTGTCCCTTCTCAACACTGGAGACCATTTTCTCCTTGTAATGGACCACAAGTTTCCAGAGGCCAAGAAGAACCTCGTCCCTCGCACTCTGGTTTTCAGGCAAACGCACTGGAGAGCATGGAGGTATCTCAAGGAAATGGGAGCCAATCACCTCCCCATTTCAGCACACCAGATGTTTGCCCCATGACTGGTTCAAGCTATCCCATTAAATCTGGTGGGTTAGAATGTCAACAGGATAATTCTCCGGTAGAAGTACATTTAAATGAAGCAGCTTGCTCATTTGGAATTACTCAGGCCCATGCACCCACGTTCAAAACTTCCTTCCCCCAGATGCCTGATAAGAAGGGGAATCCTCAAAGTTCCAGCTCTCCAAAAGCCACAGTCACTTTGCAGGAAATTATTCCCAGTAAGCCTGCCTGTCCTCCAATAGCGAGCCATACAGACGTTATTGTGACCAATAGTGATTCAATTGATTCTCCACCTCCTACTGAGAGCCAGCCCAGTATCTCAGGCACAGAAGTGAACAGTGAGAAAGACTTGAATGAGTCTGCTTCAGAAAAAGGCAATCAATTGAACAAGATGGACCAGACAAACTCGACAGGTGAATCACCACCTCCCCTCCCCCAGGACTCAGCCAAGAACAACAGGTTTGTTTTTAACGCATCTACCGCAGAAAGTTCAAAAAGCTCACCCAGATTCTTTTCCAGGCTCTCTAAAATTTCTATATCACCCAGAGATAAAGCCAATGAACTTAAAAAACAAAAGAGTGTTACTGGGAACACAGAACTTGGCTCCGCCATGTCCCTTTCTTTCATTCAGGAAGGCAGAACATCACCACCTTTTCCCAGCCCAACTCAAGGTGGTCACCAGGAATTAACAGTAAATAATGAAGATATTTCAAGCATCGTTAAAAGTAATCACTGGAGCTCTGAACCCACTAACAGTCAAAGTCCTCAGTCTCCAGAAAAGCCTGCCATTTTAGATACTGAGGGAGAACAATGTACCACAACTCATCCTACCACCTGCAGAAAGTCTGCTGACAACCACAATGTCTTGTGTAGTTCTTCAAGTCTGTTATCAGATGCGCTACAAGATTCCTCACCATCAAATAATTCTCTGGGAGAAAGAGAAGAGGGCCATCCTATCAAGAACCAAAATAACCAGTTTGTCATAAGCCCCACAGAAAACCAAAAGAGTAACGATAGTCATGTGCCTAGACATAATGAAGTGGTTGATGTTTTCAAATGCCATTCAAGCCAACCGTTCAGGGATGGAAAGGGAAAAGGAAAATCAAGGCATCGTATATCCTGTATTGAAAAGTTAGGCAAAACAGAAAATAGATCAACACTCACAAGTGATAGCAGTATCCTTGCTGAGGTGAATCAAGGTGATGCCAAAGTTCTTGAGCCTCACGTGATTTATTGTACCTTACCAAGAAAATCACCCAGTTTTCTCATCAATCGCGGGAAATCAGAAAATAATATAATGGCCACTTCATTTAGGAATGGGCTATGTCCATTCCAAATAAAAAATAGTGTGGAAGATCCAACAGGGAAGGACACATCAAACAAATTCAGTCCTGGTTCTCCTGAATTCTCCAAAGCTCCTGTAGCTGCAGAGAGGATGACAAATATGAAAAGCATTGACGCTGCTTCTGTTAGCAAAGAGCCACTCCCATTCCTTATCAAGAGGGCTGTGTCCTGTCCCTCAGAGGAGACATATCCCTCAGTGGGAAGAGATGAAAGGAAACAATGCTCGGTTTCAGACATGGATACTTCTGCTCTGACACCGAGGCCTTGGGAGAGAACCATCAACCCCATGGAAAGTGATTCATCTGTTCGGGATTGTTCTTTTACCAAAAACTACCAGCAAAAGGAATACTCTCAAGACTACAGTGAAAATGATAGTAAAAGTGCTGCCTTTGGGACAGGTGCATTTTCCCTTTCAAATGAGCACCCTTCATCTTTTTCTTCAGACATGCCTGGAAAGGAGAGTGGGGAAGCATTACATAAATATAAGACTACTAGCATGTTTTCTGTTTCCGGGGATGAAGATAATGTAAAATGTCTTGAGGTGGTTTCAGTATATTACACTCTACCGAGGAAGCACAGCAAAAAATTCTGTGATCTCCTTCAAAAGTGTGCACAAAATACTGACTCACTGGCAGAATCACCAGAGGTGGGGACTGAAACATTTCCTAATGCTTTAGAAAAAGACAGACTAAATTGTTCTCCACAAGGGCTGTCAGGAACACCTTCATCTGAAGATCTAAGTATGCTGGCTCCCTCTGCCCAGAACAGCCGTGGTCTTTCACACACCACTGAAAATGACACTGCTTTACAATTACCAAATAGCAGGCCCTCAGAGCCGACATTGCAGGAAGCGACTTCTGTTGAGGCAGGTGTGTCTCTTCATAAAGGAGAATCTAAATCTAGAGAGATTTTACCAGATAACTTTGCTAAAGCAACTCAAGGTGATTCATTAAGAAGGAAAGGGCGAGGGAAAAAATTGCAACGTAAAACCCTGCATACTTCATCGATGCTTCAGGGAAAAAAGGTTAGAGAGGGGAAATCTGAAAATTGTCAACAACCTGTTACATCAGGTAATGATGGTCCTTCTAGTCTTCCAACCCGTTCAGGAGACAATGTTGAAAGTTCTCGAACAGTCAGATGTCCTTGGGAAAGTCTAGGTAGCGGGACAGCCATTATAGCTACTGGGAGTAGAAAGTGCCCTCAGAAAGATGTCATCACAGAAGCTAACTCAAAAGGTGAAGCCGTAGCTGCAGATGGCTGCTCTGGTGGGTCACAACTTAGGGAGGTCAGAGGGACTAGTAAAGCAGGTTCTGACTCAGAAAGCCAAATCTTTGCTCTTATTTCCACTTTGCATAAACTACAGCTTGATGAGGAGATGTGTTCGGATAAACCAGATTTAGAGAGTTTGCAGTCTGAACCCAAAGAAATACCTCAAAGAGGTCAAGAGGTAAATATGACAGAGAGCAGGAAGGCTAAAGAAGAAATGCATACGTTGGCAAGGGATCAAGCTTTACTTCCTAAAGGAAGTAATGAAAATAAAACCAATTTAGATGACCTAGAGAAAGGAAAAACCAGATCTTCAGTTAAACACAAATTGGCAGCCACGTCCAAAGCAAACAGAAAATTCCCAGCTAAAAATCTAAGCCCCAGAAGACATGTAGCTACTATTTTCCTTAAAAGTGGAGGCGGATCTGGCATCGACGACTTATCTCTTGGCACACCAGAGAGCAACCCACTGTCCCCTGAGCCTACGCCAAAGTCTGCAGAGTCCACAGGTGGAAGCAGGTTGAGTAAGGATGGAGGAGACATGGAGAAATCTGAGACTGCTCTCCAGGTTCTATCCAACCGAGGATCTTCTGCACACTTAAGTGATCAGAACTCTAACCTCAGTATTTCACAACCATATTGGAATGAGTTAAAGATCTCAGAGTCACCACGAAAGAATGAGAACTCTAAAGACATAACAGTTGCTCATACTTTGGAAAGAGAGTCAGGAACCCTGGCCCAGCCCACATTCAGCAGCCTCCGGGAAGCCAATTCCTCTGACCCTCAGAGGAAGCTGAGCCTGCCTTTTCCTTTGGAGCCTGCGAGGAAGTCTCCCACGATAAGCACCCCACTGGCTGGTTGCCCGCAGCAGCAGACGAGTGCTTCATCGCCAGAGGGGGAAACGGAGCCATACCTCTATCGTTCAAAGAGTTTAAAAAGCCTCAACGTACACAGTGATCCACTGCGCAAAAGCCATCCTCCGAAAGCCAGGGGGCGCCACTTTTCTGAAAGCACGTCTATTGATGACGCCCTGAGTCGACTGACCCTTGGGAATGATTTCTCCACTAATAATGGATACAGTCAAAGATTCAAATCTTTGTCTGAATTTCCCTCCCGTGATGAAAAGGAAAGTTGGGCTTTGTATCGCGACAGGACGAAAACAGCCTCCAGACCTCCTACCTACAAGATTTTTGGGGAAGAACAACAGTTGGCTTTCCTGGAGAATGTAAAGCGGTCACTCACACAAGGAAGACTGTGGAAACCGACTTCTCTTAAAAGCCCTGGCTTCCTGATAGATGTTGTAATTAACCCTCCTGACACATCAGAGTCCTTCAGCTCAAATCCTCTGAGCAGTAGGATGCCACAAGATGGCTTATTTCCAAGTGAACCACTTAAAATATATGAGGAGGACCCAGTGGACTCAGATTGTGGCACAGACACAACCACAGATGATGAGTATTACCTGGATGAAAATGATAAGGAGTCAGAACTGTGAAGCCTATTCAGTAAAACGTGTGACCTTCCCACCAAAAGTTTGTAATAGAAATAAAGTGTAAATGTGTATGGGAAGGACAGAGATAAAAGATCTGGTATGGGCAGTGCCTGCTCTGAAACAACCCAAATTCCCTTTCTGTCCCCTCTAGCACAGTGAATGTTTGTTTTGAGGTATTTTCTATTTTCTCACCCTGTATATGTTTCTTGGCCTTTCTTTATTTCCCCCCAGGTTCATCTCTACTGCACTGTCCAAGTTTGGCTCTCTGCTTTAATTTCCCCCTAGCTTTTTTTTTTACACCTTTCATTGGGATTTTTTTTTTAAGGAGGTACTGGGGATTGAACCCAGGACCTCGTGTCCATGGGAAGCAGGCACTCAATCCCTGAGCTACAGCCGCTCCCCTCATTGTGATTTACAACTTAATATCCTGGCACATACAAAACATGAATTATCCAGCACAACTGCAAAACTGTATTGCCTTTTCTTGTCAACACCCCCAACTCATGGTATTAGATGAAACGGGAGGGACGGTGATAATGGAGCAAGTATTAGCATCCTCTTTGACTTGTCGACATTTAGGACGTTTAGAGGTTTTGTTTTCCCTTTCAAACAAAAGAAGGATTTTTCATTAAGGACGTCCCATCATATCAATAGTCAGGGAGGTGCTTGTTTGTAGTGCGAGTTGAGGTGACAGTTGAGGAACCAAATCACCAGTTAGCCAACAGAACACCACTTCTGCGAGGAACTCCTCTGATATGGTCTGTAGGGATGGCCGAGTTGTTAGGGGCTGAGTCTCAGTCAAGCTAAGGATTTAGGCCAGTCAGCCTGACTGTACAGATGGTAGCTGAGACACAAAATTCCTGCTCATGCAGGGAACAGAAATGAGTGCCAGATAAAGAGCTATCCCTTTATGAGGCTGACAGTATCACTGCAGCTCTCTCAGCCACTGTTTTTTTTCCCCGTTATCCCAGAACTATCAATTTTCCTATTTTCAGGACAGGGCCCTATTTTCCAGGTGGGGCATTTTAGTCACAATTATCAAGTAGAAGCCTTGGGCAAGTCCCTGAAATGCTGCCAAGTCACACCAACACTCTGGAATTGGTAGGCTTCTCAACAGGATCATTTCCCAAGGCAGAGTTCCTCGGGGCCGGTTACTGTGTCTTCTCAATAATTTATCCAGACTAAATAACTTCTGATACTCACTGATAATTTGGCTTTCCTAACTCTTTAGTTGCCATGTGAAGCTTTTAGGGATTTCTCTCCTCCTAATTCAGGGTGGAAACGAATAGATGGTGATGAAGATAATTTGCTAGTATTATATAAAGCATCTCGTCTTGAATCTCAGAACTATGAGAGGCAATGTGAGTGAATTTCATTTCATTTGATTTATATTTACTTTCTGACCTAATTTTATTTTCCACTTCTCTCACCAGTTTCATCCATATAAATTAATGATAATGATAGGTGTTGGTGAATATATAGAGATCTGGAACCAATAGGAATGTGAGAAAGCACTATATTATTATTATACTCCTAATCATTGCCTTACTTGGAAGCGAAATGCCAGGGCTAGTTTATATCATTCCCACGAAACTCAAAATTAATGAAAATGTGGTCATTAACATGAAAGCTCTTCCTTAAATCTGTAAATTGTTTTCAAGTTCAGGCTCTGACCAATCTTAGGCTCAAAGAGACTGATAACAGAATTTTTTTAACTTTATTTTGTACATTTAGTAATTGAAAATATAAACAATTAAAAACTAAAAAGTAAACACAGATGAATAAATACATATAAGATAACAGAATTTTAAATCAACTGTTATAAATTTTTCAATTCAAATTCGTATGGTAAAGAATAAATAACATTTTTCTTTGTCTTGTGCATGTCTGGGAATTCCACCCTTTCCTCTTTTCCTATTTATCTGATTATTTAAGTAAAAGTTTATAAAGCATTACCTCTGTGCTCTATGTAAATTTTAAGATATTCAGAGTTAATATTTTAATATTAAGATGCTTAGATTTTAGCAATCAGCTTGCAAGTTCTACTTAGGTGAGTATTCTGAGTCTATATGTATTCGACAAAAGGTGAAATGAAGATAATTTATTTTTCAGTGAGTTTAGGCTATATTGACAGGTAGATAAGTTAAGGTAAAGCTAAACAGCTGCTTTGGGGCCTGGATTCTCTGCCCTGAAATCTACTGTCTGAATTCCAAGGTAATTGTTAGACACTATTCAATTGCACTGCTTGTGGTTTGCTTGGCTCAAGAACCAAGAAAAGAGAAAATTCAAGAAAATAGCACCTTCTCTAGTTTTATATTTTTATAAAACACTTCGTTAAAGAAGTACAGCAAATTTCTATGTATTTTAACATACAGACTGCTACTTTTTAAATGTACATTTTGGTATAGCTATGGTAATTTATAGTAGCCATTTTTATATTCATAAATTGTTTTCTAAAAGGTATCATTATTATAATAAATATTCACATAAATGGATTTAATAAATATTCAAATAAATGAGGGAGCCAAAACTAATAAGTATCTTATAAAATTACTAACTTATTTAGATAATGGACTTCTATAAACATAAATTTTATACTTTAAAATCCATTTAAAATAGAATTTAATGAGATTTATTTTCCAATTTAGAGACTTCCCTTTAAATAACTTATCTTTACACTGTAAATACATTGGTGTTACTAAAACTTTAACTGCTACTAATTTGCCTTTGGTTGTGATAACCTAATAAAAATGACTTTAAGAGGTAAATATGAGTCTATACTGAAGGTGGTGGAAGGTTATGATGAAGATGGAATCAAATTGGAAAATTCATATCTCCATGAAAGTGACATCCTCTGTTGAATAAAGAGGTCTTATTGCTAATAGTATATTTTTAATAATCATAATAATGCTTCGGAATATCTCATTTAAATGCACAGTGTAAATATGTAAAGATTTTACTTTCCAAGCAATTTTGGGAATGTATTGCTATTTGTGGTTGGCAATTCTATGTTTCTGAAACAAATAAGCCTTAAGCACTTTCATTAAAACTCTGTCAAATAGTCCTTCTATGTACTTGTTCTCAAACCTGTTCTTTAGGTATGGGATGTGTTACAAGTTGTAATTTAAAAAACAAGTTGTAATTTAAAACAATGCCTGTGTTGAAATAAATGATTTAAACAGATGCACTGTTTTATTTGGCTTTTATTACCATCCTTAAGTGACTTTTTTTTTTTTTTTTTTTAGGAGGTACCGGGGATTGAACCCCGGACCTCGTATATGGGAAGCAGGTGCTCAACCACTGAGCTACATCCGCTCCCTTCAAATGACTTTTAGTGCAAAAGGTTCAGAAAAATGACCCCACAATGGGCAAAAGTATCCAAATAGATATTTCTGTTGGCTATTGAATAAGATCAGCCATATGGGTGATTTTAAAAAAACAGTGTCCTGCATCTCTCCTTTGTATCAAAAAGCAACCAACCCACGTTAGGAAATCAATGTGTCATGTTGCGTAAGAGAGGAAGAATGAAGAAGGCCTGGCATTTCTTTCTGGGGCTTCTCACATTTATAGAGGAAGAGGGAGCTATTATGACTTTGGTCTCATCCACTGCCCAGTAGCACTGATGAAAAATAAGCAGGTCTTTCTAGTTGGAGGATAAGGCATGCAATGTTAATTGTTGCTTTGAAAAATAACAATAGATTTGTACTAATCTTTTATCTTTTCTAGAAAATCAATTTAAAGCCATTTCTCTACCAAGTACAGGATAGTGTCATCATATTGGATATGGATTCAAAATATTTTTACTGTCCTTTATTAAAATTTAAAATACATTGTATCAGCCAGAATTTTTAGTTGTAAATAATGGAGTCCTCTCTAACCAGTTTAAGTGGAAAAGGATTTATTAAAGGTTGCTATAAATTGAATCACATCCCCCGCAAAAGGCACGTTCGGGTGCCAGTCCCTGGTGGTGTGTGTGTGAGCTCCTTTGTAAACAGCACCTTTGAGGATGTTTCTAGTGCGGTGAGGCCAGCCTGGAGGAGAGCAGGCCTTCAGCTCATACGACGGGAGACCTTCTAAGCAGAAGAAATTCGGAAACAAGTAGGACACTGGTGGGGAGAGAGACGGCCACGTTATGGAGGCAGGGATTGAGTTAACCACGCACTGCAGAGAAGATGCTGCTGGTGACACCTTGATTTTAGACGTCTAGCCCCCAAACTGCGAGGCTATCCCTTTCTGTTTTTTAAGACAATCAGTCTGTGATACTTTGTTACAGCAGCCCTGGCAGCCGAAGACAAAGGGTGTACTTTACTCACAAACTCCTTTGCTCACAAATTCATTGGGAAGGCTGAGAAGAGAGATTTTAAGCTGAAGTTCCGGGGTCAATTCCTAAAACCATGCCACAGGACTGGACTGCCAAAGGAGCTATTGTCTCTATTATGACCAGGAAGATGCAGAATCAGGGAGTCTAGTAGCCAATCCACTGAATTGCCTTATTCATCTGCCCCAGAAATGCCACTAGTGTACAAATAAGAGCACCAGTATGTATGAACCCACATGTAAGGATTTTTTTTGCTACAATGTTTATTGTGGCAGAAAATTGGAAACACAGTGAACACCTAATAAGAAATGACAATGTATTATGGACCATCCATATATATAATATAATACTATGAAAAAAGAATAAAATAGAACTATATAAGTGGATTTAGAGGAAGTTCCATGAGGTAACATTGAGTAAGAAAAGCAAAATCCTATTTTTGTAAAACAATGACCAAAAATCCTGCATATGCATGTGGAGGGATACATATTAGGCTATGAATGTCAGTTGCTTTGTGGCCAGGTGGGAATGGGGCGGGATGTGGGAGAACAGGAAAGAAGGGGAGAAGGAGTAGCTAAGACCTCCTCCAATAAAGAAACTAAATATACACACACACATATGATTATATTTATACACTTGCATAGAATTATATATTAGTGTGGGTATACACATAAAAAATTAAAGAATTTTTAAAAATATTTACTGTCCCAGAGAAACTATGTTATTTGTTTAATTATGATGTTTGTACTTGATTCTATGAAATATTTCTGTTTTAATTAATATAAATGCTAGCATTATTTTTTCCTCCAGGCCTATGCTTTCTTACTCAACCATCTCTCCCAGAATATGCTGTCATTCCCATCCAGGGTAAACTCAAGAAGTACCTCTAGAAATCTTTAGGAGATGTGTAGTAGCTACCAAAAGACACTTTTCTTTTTTTCTCTGGGAACTCCATTATCTGACACCCAACACCCCCAGGCCACATGTTTACTGTGGAAAAAAAAATCAATTTTTTTTCTTGGCCGAAGCTGATTGGTTCAGGGATGAATGCCTCACTCAGGCTGGACCAATGGGTAGTTGTGTTTTATGAGGTAATGCCCCTATATTATGAAGGCTAATATTTAAACCACTTGTCTCAATCTAAAATCTATCCTATGGACTATAATATCTGGAGGAGCTGGGACTGAGTTTATATTCCCCAGCAGCTTGCATGACATAAAGTGGGTGTTCAGTAAATATTATTGAAATAGTTAAAATTAATTTATGTACATTTTATGTGATCTAAGCCCTATGTAAGGTTTTTAATAGTTGAAAACAAGACAACTCTCTAAAGTTAAAAGAGAAATTTATTATAAAGACAAGAGATGTCTCAGAAACCAAAGGTGCAGATGCCACTCAAGTCACAAGAATGAATTGTACCATGGCCTATTGCACTATAGAGAGCCCTGAGAGTTTTCTATATTTTCCTCCGTTTTCAGCCTACATTGCCTCTGTTTAAGAGCAGTCAGGGGAGCGGCTGTTGCTCAATTGGTTGGCCTCCCGTTTACCACATGGGAGGCCCTGGGTTGGTTTACCCGGGGCCTCCTGGTGAAGGCAAGCTGGCCCACAGGGCACGGTGAGCTGACGGCCCCAGCGGGCCGTGAGCTGGCGCAGCATGATGCAACAAAGGGAGACAAGCAGACACGGAAAAAATGCAAAGCAAATGGACACAGTGAGCACAAGCAGCAAGGGGTGGGGCGGATAAATAAAATAAAATAAAAATAAACTTAAAAAATAAAAAGCATTACTTTGTTGTCTTCCAAAAAAAAAAAAAAAGAGAGAGAGAGAGAGAGAGAGAAAGCAGTCAGCTACAAGTTGAAATTTCCTAACCTTGATCTTGAATTCCCAGGGAGAGGATTCTGATTGGTTAAGCTTGGGGCAGGTCCCAAACCTTGGGCCAATCAACTGTGGTCATGGGTTAAGGTCATGCTTTACAAAGCCTCGCTTTACAAAGCCTCGCTGCTAATCACGTGGATGGTGGAGGAATAAAAAGGAGTGGTTACCAGAAAAGGTGGGAATGCTATGAACTGAGTGGATAGTCAATAGATACCAATCTTACGGGGCTTTGATGTGAAGATTCCAGGTACCAGTGCAATTTGTAAAAATATATTGAATCTAGACCTTCCAGAGT
>PVKH010027286.1:0-13032 GCA_004027955.1 Chaetophractus vellerosus | reverse complement strand
TCTACCCTCTTCCAGGTGTCCTAGGTCTTTATTATTTTTATTTTGCACGTCTGAAAACAAAGATGTTGGTTACCTCTCTGAACAGAGCAAACCTCACAGGACGCAAAGCCATAGCTTCCTACTCTGCGTGTTACGTTCTTGTCATGGTTTGGCTCTTTCGATTGAAGATCAATGAGGAAAATAAAGAAAACCTCCAGCAAAGAATGTCCTGGTATGATTTAAGAAATGAAATCAAGGCATCAGAAATTAGGCCAAGCAAGATTTGTAGGCGTGACTTAATAGTTGCTTTAAAGCATATGAAGTGCCACAGGCTCGGTCTCACTGCTTAGCATTTTGTATTGCTATCCTATGTATGTTTAAAGGAGTCGAATCACTTAAAGATACGGAATATAAGACTAAAATTTACCAAAGTCATTTGCAAGCTTGATCTCTGACTCAATCTATCATGAAAACAATAGTCAAAATTAAAAACTTTCAAAAGGCACATTTTTTTTTTGTACTTTCAATAAAATTGCAACAAATTTGCCTCATTGGTCGCCATTAATATGAAGTGACTGTTATAGTCCCCAGAATCACAAATTTTAAAATAGAAACCAGCAAGCCATTTCTCCAGAAAGAACCAAAGACTATGAAATTGCCCAACAGACTTCAATTAGATTCCCAGAAGAGCTATTTGGCTCTAATGCTAATTAAATAATGCACAGATTTTCCTATGACATATGCGCAATCTTTGAAACTGAAAAACCTTTAAAGATAGACTTCCAGGCATCTGTCTGTAATTGTTTAAGGGGAGATATCTCCCAATGAGGAGGTCTTCTCTTGTCTCTACGTAAACAACATTGAATAACGTAGCAGTGACAAGAATCCCCTCCCTTCAGCCATTTTCTAAAGGGCAGCAACAGCTTGGCTTTGACTGGCGGTGCCTCTAGCTGCTAGATCTCACTTTTCTATCCACGCAACAGAGGACGTGGTCGTGAGTTAACCCCCTTGGGAGCAGCCCTTACCCAACAAGGCACATGACTTGGTGACTACATAACAGAGCCCACTTGCCCTCACTTGGATGATTCAAAGGCATGTGCTACCCATTGGTTTCCAAGCCCAGAAAACCGATTTCTCCTAAAATGTAGTGCATCCAAAAGAAGTAATAGAGTGTCCCCTAAATGGCCTCTAGACCTTTAGGTCTAGGACCTAACTGGAATATGCCTTTATTTTTAAGCTCTGAGCCCACCTGCAAATAGTGGGCTCTGATACCATTAACAATTTCCCAGCTTTTAGTGGTTCTTGGTTTGTCAATATCACCTGGTCTTCTGTTGGAACTTCACCCAGTTGTTTAGATAAGTTTATTGCCTGAGGACATTTTGGTAAAAGTTATGGTTGGTTGGCAAAACTCAAAACCTGGGCCCCATTTAGCTAGACCCATGACCCAACCCACAGCCTCCATATTTGCCTCCTTCCTTTCTCATGTTCCTATTGCTGCAGCTTTGTCCCTGTGGTCTCTGAAGAGATACCACTTGTGCAAGGCAGAGGCATGCAACGGCCTCCAGGTAACTGAGCCAGTATGAAAAGTCACAGTGACAGGCTGTGTGATATGAGCACAAGTCCAAGTTGCTTGATGGCAGAGGCTCAGAGCCTTTCACTGGGGTATTTCAATAAGGACGTAGAGCAAGAAGAGCCACCATTGCTGGTCTGCCTGGCTGAATCTCCATCGGATGGCAATGATGGAGGGGTTCTTTATTCACATCCCAGGCTCAGAAACATAAAATGTATCCAGAAAGCACCATGGGGAAAAGAGAAGGCAGAACACTCTAGAATCTTTGGCAGTCTCATCTATTCTACAAGTCACTGGTTAAAATGAGCCAATTTTCTTCTAATGCTGGCTATTTATGGCTCGGCTTTTTCTATCGCACTCATGGATTTCTAACCTGCAGTGTGGATGGAATGCACCAATGTGTGCATACATCTTCAGAAAGCAGCTCCTCCCCTCATGCAAATTTAAACTGGCATCCTGGCCATGATACTAAAATTTCAAGGGGCTAAAATATTACACGTTCCACCAGTAGATACAATAGGCTAGGAGATTAAAACAAAGATAATATTCCCAGCATGGAGAGAAATATTACTCTGAATAATTTAAAAAGTGCTATAATAAACTCGCAGGAAATGAAATTCACAGTTGCCGATCTTTGCGGCACTAAAATTAAAAGGACATGCTGAGGGAAAAAGAACAGAAAGATAGAGAAGGATCACTATCCCCTAAACCTTTGATCTTAGCAATCTTTTCCTTTCAGGGGTAGAATTTTGAGAGTGTAGACATTAAAATGATTAGAAGAGGTTCCGTTAAAGAGGAGAGCACAAGGACCCTAAAGATGGGGTCCTGATACTGGCTTGGGCAGCAGGCAGCCCATCCTTCCTGGTTCAAGGATAGACTCCATTTCCCAGCATCCCTTGCAGTTGGATGTCATGTGACTGGACTGTCTTCCTGCTGAAGGAGAATGAGAAGTGTTGGGTGACTCCATATAAACCTATGTGTGCTCCACTCCCGCAGACTTAAAGCAACAAGCACGGAGAACTTGGAAACTACACGTGGGACATGGTGGATCTCTATGATTGAAGAACTCCAGGTGTCCTTGGAGAAAAGCTGTCTGCCCATAGGCAACACCTGTTTTGGTCTTTACAAGAGTGAGCGCTGAACTTTCATCTTGTTGGAGCCATGATACACGTTTGGATTCATTTGTTTTGGCAGCTAGAATTGCTCGGGTGGTTTTGTAACTGCAGATAATTCCTTCCAAATGTCTGAGACTCCATTTTTTTTCATCTGAAAATAATCATGTTTTTCTGTTGAGGAGGAAATGAAGCAATGGAAATTTAAAAAATGTGTATTCCATCACCAGTATTATAAACAGAACTTTTAGAACCACCGTCTCACCTAAATATAAAATTAGATAATTCTCACCTAACTATGCACCTGTGGATTAAATACTCTGTTTCATGGATTTTTAAGGACCCGATCTGAAATTAGCATATATCTTACAATTGATGGACTGGACTAGTTAAAATGACCCTGTTTTATTATTATTATTTCTTAGTGGAGCATAGAATTAAGGTGCGACTTTCAATCTATTCTGTCTAAGTTTTGATGAAGTAGCATGCAACGTCCTGAATTCCAGAGTTGTGTTTGCCATACAGTTTCTGTTCCAGGGTTTGTTGGCCTTTCTCCTGAGTTTTCTGCCTACATTAGCTCAGAAAGTTTGGATCTTACGTGGTCAAGGCCAAGGGGAAATTAAAGTACAACTCAGACACTAACGGAGTCTCATTACAGTTCCCTATCCTTGGATGGCAGGCTTGGCCTCAACATCACAAGACAAAAAGAACTTTCGGTTTTCCCCAACCTTCATATATCATGTGATGCTCAAAACCTTCATGTCATGGTTTATGGGGGTTTCTCTTTTTGTCCTAGTACAGATGGAAATATTCAACAAGGAGAAATTACAATCACCTCCTAAAGCTCCAATCAACCCATAACGAGACCATGACTAATCACTGTAAGTCTTGATAAATATACTGTATATGCCCATCGATCCAGAGCACAGCATTAAATACACAACAATTCAACAGACGGTTGATATCTGCTCTAAACATAACTTCAAAAAATTAAAATACACATGTGAAAACACAAATGTGTCCTTGGCATCTAATCTCTCAGGACAGATAATCAGGACAATATTTTTTAAATGCACATGAGGCCCTTTAATCTTCTGCTCTTTCAACTTGGAGAGCCTGAGGCTGGAACAGAAAGCAAGGTCCCTTCCTCAGGGTGTTTCACTTGCAGCAGACACCTCAATCTACCACCCAATGGTCACTTGAAGCAGGGAAGGAAAACTATGGCTCCCAGTCTAAACCTACAAGCTAAAAATGTGTTTTACTTTTTAAAACGCTTGGAAAAAGAATTGTGATTTAAAAATTACATGTAATACATATTTTAGTGTTAATAAAAAAACGTTATTGGCAACCAGCTACATCCACTTGTTTTCATATCATCTATGGCTGCTTTGGGGCAGAGTGTTGAGTAGTTGTGATAGAAACCATCTGGAACAAAAAGCCCGAAATGTTTACTCTCCATTTCTTTATAGAAAAAGTTTGCTGACCTCAGATTTAAAGCCTTGCTCTTCTAATCACCGGCAGCATTGGTGACACCTCGGAGCTGGTGTGAAAAATAGAATCTTAGGTCTGATAGCAGAACTACTGATTCAGAATCTGTAGTTTAACGAGATCCCTGGGTGATTTATGTGAACATTAAAGTTTGACAAATATTACTCTAAAGAAAATAGATTAAGAAAAGCATATCACTTTGAGAAATATAAGTAAAGAGATTCATAATCCATATGGCTATGGTAGTTGGAAATAAATATTAAATGATGAGGCATTAGTTTTCATTAGGGAAAACATCTGAGGAAATTTAAAATTTAACCCTAGACAAGTGCAAAATGTAGGGAGATAAACAAGATAAGCCTAGATTTGTTTCCTGGAGCAGATGCTTACTTAATCAGAGTTTTCTTCCTTCCATAACTGAACTAAATTGTTCTGGGCAGCATGGACCTGGAAAACCGACCCACAGCCCCACTTGAACACCTTCTCCTTTACAACAGAACACTGCGCAGTAAGATTACAGGGGACTATATATGTCCTATGGTTGCATCCTAAAACAAAAACCAGATCACTCTGTGCACTAGGTATCATCATAACCAATTAGTCACCTTCCCACCATCAGAACGAGCAGTCCATTGCACTTGTCACTTGGACATTTTCATTATCATTGGACACTAAAGAAATGACTTCCTGGAGATGGCCCAAGCATTCTACACACTTGAGAAGGGCGGTTTAAACTTCTAACATTCTCTAAGTCTTAGATTTATCCCCAGGTTTCTTCTGATGATTACACAGACAGTTCACTCAGATTCTTTCTCTGGCCATTAATTTTAAAAGAAGCACTGACAAGATGAGGACTGTGGTTTTCCTTGGACAATTGTTAAGTCATTCCAAAAAGAAGGCCGGAGTTTAGTCCAGGTTACAAGCTATGACCTCCAAGAATTAAAGTTTATCACACTCTCTTCTCACCAATGCAAATGTCTTCTGTTGGTCTGATTCTAAATTAGATGAGCAACTCTAGAAGGCTTAACTTCAAACAAATTTGGGGAAAAAAGGTAGTTTGTAAAAGGTGATGACATCCAGTAAAATATCCGAGGCTAAAACAGTCACACTTATCAATCAACTCCATTTACTTAGTGGCCATTAAAGTGATTTGCATAGAAACCAGTTGTCACAGGCTCTTTGAAAATTTAATCAATCATCTGCATCTTTGCCTTATTCTTGACAATATGGTGATCTATGCACAAACAGGGTTTTCTGATTCAATTTCAACCAGTGGGATGGCCCCATCAATTTTGGTCCAGAGCACTATGGCCTCAATTGCAACAAGTCACAACGAGTTTGCCCTTTAATCATTCCTATCCTTCATGTTACTAGGTCGTTCCTTATCCTGACGCTGACTTGATGCCCAGCTCTGCCTCATTCTACTGGGGGCGACTTGGAGGTTGAAGACGCTAATAGTTTTCTAACCACAGCTGCTTCCCCGGATGAAGGAACCCTGCTGTAGTTAGAGAAACGGCTGCACCTGCTACTCTTGGGAGTCATTCAATAAAAGAGCTGGTATTAATACCTTCTGGACTTTATTTTAAACTTTTGTAGCTAGTGATACAAATCCTATCCTGAATATACATTTTGGAATAAAAATATTCTGCATTTGGCCTCCTCTAGGGTGGAAAATGACAACAGAAAAATGGGCAATCCAGTGTTTTCAAACACTGGTAATCAATTGGAAGTAAATCATTTTTGCCTAACTAACCCCACTAATCATTCCACACGATTAATATGTGGAAATTAATCGTTAGGACTACCAATTCAGATGTTAGATGTACTTATTAATTCCAACGATAGAAACTTTTTTAAAAAGAGGGTTGCTGGCCAATTAAAATATAGGCAAAAGATTTAAATAGACATTTCTCCAAAGAGGAAATACAAATGGCCAAAAAGCACATGAAAAAATGTTCCATATCAGTAGCTATTGGGGAAATGCAGATCAAAACTACAATGAGATATCACCTCACACTACATAGAATGGGCATTATTTAAAAAGCAGTAAGCACTGGAGAGGATGTGGAGAAATAGGAACCCTCCTTCACTGTTGGTGGGAGTGTAAAATGGTGCAGCCTCTGTGGGAGACAGTTTGGCGGTTCCTCAGGAAGCTAAATATAGAACTGCCATGTGATCGATCCTGCAATTTCTCTACTGGGAATATATCCAGAAGAACTGAAAACTGCCATGAAGAGATACCTGCACACCGATGTTCACAACGGCATTATTCACAGTTCCCAAAAGATGGAAACAACCCAAGTGTCCTTCAACCAATGAATGGATAAATAAAATGTGGTATATACAAACGATGGAACACTATGCTACAGTAAGAAGAAATGAAATTGGGACACATATGATAACATGGATGAATCTTGAAGACTTTATGCTAATTGACATAAGCCAGACACAAAGGGACAAATACTGCATGGTCTCACTAATAAGAACTAAATACGAAGAATAAGCGCATGGAGTTAAAACCTAGAGATAAGAGGAGGGCTGCAAAGGAGTACTGATGCTTACTGTGTGTAGAAGTTTTAATTAACCTGACTGTAAAAGTGTGGAAGTGGATAGAGTTGGTGGTAACACATTATATGTATAGCAGCTGGTTTATAAATGGGAATGTGGCTGGAAAGGGTAGTCTAGGGATGTAAATGTCAATTGAAAGAAAGCTAGAGAATAATCTAGGGACTGAATAACAGTGAACCCAGAGGTGGTTGAGAATTGTGGTTGATGGCACAGATGTATGAATGATACACTTCAATAAAATAAAATTTAAAAAAAAAACACAAAAAACTAGATGGTGTTCCCTGAACCCCTTTCTTCATCTGTTAAAAAAGAAGGGGAGGGTTGTGGTAGCTCAGAGAGAATTAGACCCAGAAATAGACAAGGACGAAGGCATCTCCAGGAATTGCCTTAACTTAGATTATCTACCCGCCCTTGGTTATGTGCTGGAAAGACATTGTATAGAAACTCCCTATAAGATTGTCTGGGATGAACACCAGGTAAACTGTCCCCAGCATCTCAGGATGCTCTGGTTGGGAGAAGGTGAAATGATGATATGTGGTCCAGAACAAAACACACAAGAAATTCCTTGCCTCTCCACTATTCAGAAATACCATTTTTTAAAAATAAAACTTATCATTCACACATGAACATACATAAACAATAAGTGTACAGCAAAAGTTGTGAACTTAGAAAACAAACGCGATATCATCACTCAGGGCCCCCACACTTCACCCACCACCAACACCTTGCATTGTTGGGAAAGTTTTGTTACAAACTATGAAAAAGAGCATCATCAAAATATTACTACTAACTATAGCCCATATCTTGCACTTGGTGTATTTTCCCCCCGACTCATGTGATTATCAACACCCTGTATTAGTATCACACATTTGTTATAGTTGATGAGAGAACGTTCTCATATCTGTCCTGTTAACCACACTCCATCTTCCAGCACACGTTTTGTACAATCCATTCAAAGTGTACACTCAGTGGCTCTCATTTTCATCACAGAGTTGTGCTGTTGTCACCTCAGTTAATTCTAGGTTGTTTTCATTATTCTAAAAGGAAAAATCCCATACCCCTTATACCCTGTATAGCTGTCTCTTAGAATTGATATCATATCTTCTTTGCCATTGCTGCGAAAATATTACAATGTTACTGTTAACTATCATGCATAAGTTACATTAGTTGTAATTTTCCTGTGTCACCATAGTCTTAACACTTTGTAGAACATTCTTGTGCTCCTACTATTCGCCACAGTCTCCTCCAGAATACCGTTTTTCATATGCACACTTTGAAGGTTACCCCTGCTAGGTTTGTTGCAGCGATTCCGTGATTAATAAGATACGGTTAACTTGTTCCTGAAGGGACACAACCCAGCACCTCGCCCCCTGCCCTGACTCCCGACATCTTGGGGACGTCAGCTTCCTTCCTGGGGTTATTTTGATCCCATGTTGATTTTCAGCACCCTAGGCACTACATAATGAATTTAGCCACCACAGCCAACGTCCGCTACAGTTTTAGGAGGAAGGACAGAGAAGTAAGGTAGCGTGTAAACGTCTCGGATGGATGGAGGCAGGCAATGTGGGCACTGCCCTCAGAGCCTGCGGGCGTCTCGCACTGGCACTTCCCTGACTGGTCCAAGTCTCTTGACTACGGTGGGCACTCCTTCGGGAGGCTGGAATGAGACAGCTCCGGGCGGGACGGCACAGAGGTGGGCAATACCCGCGTAAACACACCCGCCCAGCGCCACTGCCCGGGCAGCGTCAGAGTGGCCTTCTGGTAACGCGGACCCTCTGCATGCTCCCGAAAGGGGGCAGCCGGGGACCCCACTGCCCTGCAGCCCTCTAGATGCGATCACGCTTCTCCTTCGGCACCCACGGCGGCGACCCCGGGCAGCGTCACCAACACCTTCCTTTCGTTCTAACGCAGTGACCTGGAAATCCCCAGGACTCAGGCGTGGAGGCCTCAGCCTCAGGGTCCTGCTGCTAAAGGCGCAGCCACGAGAGGGAGCATTTCGTCCCTGGGTGCTGCAGTTTCTGCATTCGCGAGGCGCAGACTCAACTGCAGGAGAACAAACGTTTTCCAAATGCCCCAGTTCTGGGCGTCAGCTCTCCCCAGAGATGCTCACTTTTGTCACTGGGGCACACGCCGCATCCCACGGAGAAGCCACGCCACACAAGGCAGGACACGGTGGAAGGGGCCGGCGACCCCACTGACCTCTGAAGCACGGTCGCTTTTCATCCTTGAGAGCCCGGGAGGAGCAAAAGCCAATTTTCCCTGCCGAGCATCTTGCACTCAGCTCCAGCTGCACAAAGGGGACACACGTACGTACGGGCGTGTGCACGTGGGCGCATGTGTCCCCTGACAAATGGGAGCCTACTGGGTTGACGCCTTCCAAGGCAGGAAGACTGCTGTGGACAGCATTGTCTTCACCACTGGGAGACGGGCATGCATTTTTATCTGAACATCTGTAATTCCCACTGCCCTCAGTTCTAATAGACTTTGAGTTTTATTTTACCATTTTGTCTAAGTGCTGTGTACTACATGATAGAATCCTTACTTTTCTTTATACCAGATTTCTTCTGATTCTTTCTATAAGGCCCTCCTCTCCCAATCTTTTTTAAAAAGATTAATTAATTTATCTCTCCCCACCCCCTCATTGTTTGCACCTGCTGTGTCGGTTCATCTTCTTTGTTTCTTTAGGAGGCACCGGGAACCAAATCCAGGACCTCCAATGTGGGAGGGAGGCGCCTAATCGCTTGAGCCACCCCCACTCCCTGCTTTGTTGTGTTTTTCATTATGTTTTCTTCCCCGTGTCTCTTGTTGCGTCATCTTGTTGCATCAGCCCGCTGCTCCTGCCCGTTGTGCCAGTTCACTGTCTTCTTTAAGAGGGACCGGGAACCGAGTCACGGACCTCCCATGTGGTAGGCGGGAGCCCAATTGCTTGAGCAACATCCATTTCCCTCTCCCAATCTTTTTAAAGAACATTCTCCTAACATGATTGTCCTGCTTTTCACATGGTACCTGAAAGGGGAGTTGTTGCTCCGTTCAGGCAGCCCCCGAGAGAATCATCTATGGAAGGAAAATATTGTGTTTTTATATGATAAGTACACTTGCAGCATTAGGGAAATAATTAATGGTAATAAATTTAACCAAGTAATTTGAATACAAAAAGCAAAAATATCTGCCGTGAGTTTGACTATTACAATTATTTTCACTTATACTGTACAACTAAGAAAGGAAGAATGAGGAGTTAAAATAATGAAAAATTTATAATAAAGGAAACCATAAGCCTATGGATTTATATGTGATTATTGCAAAGGGTAATATAGAAAGAGGGCAATAAGACAAAACCAATTACCTATTTATTACTACAGAGATGTGCTGAGCAGGAAAAAAGGAGAATATTTGTGCTTTGCAAGGCTCATAAACCAGCAAACATTACTGATTCATAGGTGTGGGATTTGAGTTAGCTGAAGTAACCTACCAAAACTGCTCTCTTGGGATACCTAGAATTCTTCAATTTTGATTTATCACGCAACAGTCTTTATTATATAGCAATGTTTATAGTTTACTGATTCACTCGTAAACAGGTTCACCCATTTGGGGACAGCATTTGACTTATAAATAAACCGTAAATATCATAAAATTAATAAAAAGAAGGATGGCGAGAGAAACTTGGGCACAAAATTGAAGTAATAAATTAAGGCAGATTTTTCTTTTGATGACTGTTTTTATGACCCAAACTCTCTTTTATTACAGAGAACTAATGCGACTATTATAAATGGAATAAGTCTCAATTTGATATTCATCCACCAGGTGCTAGGGCAAGATCAAGTGTTAAAATCATGAATAGTATTTTGTGCCTAAAGGTGATGAGTCCTTGTTTTAAATGTTTGTTCAATGTTTGATTTACATTCCTTGCATTTTACATCATAGCGTAACATCCGATACCTTGATATCTCTTTTTTGCACAACTTCTATGTGCTAAGGCATTTTACTTGCATTTTTTGTAGCCCTCCTTAAGGGAGATTTTCCCTTGTTTTACAACTGAGGAAACTAAAGTTAGAGAATCTAAGCCAGTGTTTCCTAAAAGGTAACGTGCGCTCACTTTGGCTGGGTGTCCAGTTAAAATGTAGATTGTGGTTCAGCAGGTCTGGGCTGCTGCCTGAGAGTCTGCATTTCTAACAAGCTCCCCCGTGATGCTGGTGCTGACACCGTGGGCCTGGGGAACCACACTTTGAAGGGCCAGGGGCAAGGCAACCTACCTGAACTCACGCAGCTAGAAAACGGGAGAGTCAGAGTTTGAACCCACATCTGTCCTCACCCAGGCTGTGCCCTTTCCCTTTCTTCATGCTACCTGGAACCATTGTGCCAGGCAGTTAGCTTTACTCTTCTTTGCACAGTCTCAGGTTCTGGTATTTTACCTCCATCTCCCTTGTTAACAAAGTGCTGTAGGTCCAGCAGAAGATAAGATGGGAGCAATCAGTTTAAATAAATTAGTACCCATTTGTATTAGTCTGCCAAAGGGGTGCCGATGCAAAGTATCGGAAATCTGTTCATTTATAATGGGGATTTAGTCCAACTCAAGGTACCATAAGAGGTGCTTTCTTACCAAAGTTAGCTGTCATGTGTGGAAGCAAGATAGTGGGTGATATCTGCCTGATCTCTGCCTTCCCCTCTGGTCTTCCTCTCTCAGGCTCAGCTGCTCTGCTTTCTTCCAGATTTCAGCTGCAAGATGGCATAGGGCTTGTCTCTTTCCGGGCCTCCCATATCAGTCTTGGTTGTTTTGCTCTCTTCCCAATTTCACTGTTAGCTATCAGGCAAATGGCTTATCTCTCCCAGGAATGTCAGCTGTTTGAACCTTTTCTTTCTATCACATGGCAGGATCAAAAACGACAGAGCTCTCTCTTCTTGTGTCTGTGTAAGTTTATATCAGACCCAGCAAGGCGGCAGAGACCAAACCTGAGTTACACCTCACTGACAATCAAAAGCCCCATATTGATCTGATCAAGTAATCCAATCAAAGCTCCCTCAGCTGAATTTAATGCAATCAAAGGGTACCACACCCAGAGTAACAGATTAGTGTACAAACACAATCTTTCTCTTTTTATGGGATTTATAAAATAATCTCGAACTGCCACACCATTGGAAAATAACTCAATCATTCTTTCATTTTTTGTACATTCACTCAATAAGCATTTATTGCATCTCTTTCTAGCTGTTGGGCAGCACAGCATGGGGCTTGAATTCAAAGATGAATGGAATCCAGCCATTGCTTTCTTGAAGTTCAAGTTTAATTGAGGACATCAATGCACAAACAGTTAAGGATAGAACTATGACCTACATTTATCACTAAGGCCTGAACAGGAAATTATTGAAACATAGAAAAGAAAAGAATTATAGTCATTCACATGGTCAGCACAGACTGATACACTTATTGTGCCAACTCCCCTATTATAAGCCCCAACCCCAATGGGTGCATTGCTCTTTGAAAATCTGACTCTGCCTGATAAGCTGATGATATAAGCTCATAGTTGAACAAGATGTGTGACAATTGAATAAATAAGAAAGTTTCATTTTTATAAGGATCATAATGAAACCATCTGACAGCTTTTATAGCTTTTCACATTATAATTTATCCAACATGTATCTATTGAGTGCCACCATATCTGTGGTTTTTATGATATATGTACTGAAAATTTGGAAAGAAGCTAGATAACAATTTTCATCAATTAAAAAATGTAGCCAATCAAACACGGGAGGCTTAAAATAAGGGGTTGACTTAGATGTCTCCCGATGAGGTTTAGTGTTAAGGAGTTAAATCACATCACCTAGTATGGACTTCATTCATTCTAAATTACGTGGCACCTCACTCCACCAAACTCCCCTCTTCTTTATCACTCTCTATACTGATATACACCTATGTTTGTATAGTGAATTAGCTTGTATACCATTGATAATTGGAGTAACAATGTTAGTATAATGTAGAAGTTGCTATGATTCATAGAAACTTCCTTCCAGAGATTGTTGCATACCACCAAATATCAGAAATGGTATAATACAGAGTACACTGACAGTGAAATGCAGCAAGCTGCATATGAAAGGACAAACTTTACCCAATTTCCATTCACCTCGTATTCTTCTGGCCCCATGCGACTGGCCATGCCCTCCATCTTGGAAATGCTTATCATCTGACTCCATCTATGTGCATTTCTATCGCTGTCTTCCAAAACTCCATCCTATCAAGCTATCTTTTCTCAACTCTGCACTCTTTCTGCAATATTTAATAAATTAGGACTTTAAATGTCATTTTCATTTGCTAGTGTTTTT
>PVKH010027285.1:0-13042 GCA_004027955.1 Chaetophractus vellerosus | reverse complement strand
TTTTTGTAAGGCAGAGCCCACTGCTCTCAAACTGTTGACATTGTATGGAATCTATATTTTAAAATTTAACATGGAACTCACTCTCTTTTGAATCATCTTATGTGGAATCAGCGACTTTTGTATTTTTGGTATAAGAAATAAATTAGTTTGAACCAATAGCAATGGTGGTGATGGTAGTGGTTGCAGTGGTGTGGAGGTCGATTTCTGCTAGTTGATTTCTTCTGCATACTGGTGCTGTGAAGAACACTTTTATTAGGGGATTTCTGATCATTTTAACAATCCTGCAAGGTAAAATTTTTTTCACAAGTTATGAATGAAGAAACTAACATTGATACATAATAAATGAATTGTCTCATACATGCAAAGGAGAAAAAGCCAACTCCAAACGCAGACTAACTATACAATGAGTCAGTCATGTAGAAAAACATATACGATAACCTGAAACAGTCAGGAGAAATAAAACCAGATTTAGACAGACTTGTCAATTCACTCATCATTTGTTTGAAAAGAATTTAGTTAGTAATTAAGTAAAGATGAATTAGTAACATATAAATGCAATAAAACCATCACAGAGTAATTTTGCTTATTTTGGATAAATTGAAATATCATTAGATAAAAAGTTGTTTAAAAAGATATTTCTTAAAGATCAATAATTTAAACAACCTGTTTGTAATAATGTAAGAATTTTTAGCATATTTCCCAAATTAGATTATTATTAAAATGACAGATGCACATGATACTTGTTAAATTATGAAGAAATGTGTCTTCGATATGAGAAGAAAAATGCTGGATATCTCTGGTAAGCTTAAAGTGACCTCCTGGGGACAAAAGATGTTCCAGATCATTGTAGATGCTCTCAGCTGAAATACTACTCTCATAAAACATTATTTCAGTTGTTTATCTGATATAGCATTAAACTTGAGACACTTGCTATGTGGGATTCAAAATTTAAAAATAGAATTCAATCTGCACTTGTTGCTAGGCACACTTTGGAACAGGTCATCCTATAAAAGGTATAAACTTAGTCAGCAAATGCTATATATTATTAACTCATTTGCCGTTTTTTAAAACCTGACATATTTAAATATATAATTTAAGGAAAATATTTATCACAGAGGTATGCTATTCTTCAGTGACGTTGATTTAAATGCTTACTACGTGTCTCACTACTGTTAGGGCAAGGGGATTCACAAAACGTCATTTATTGAGTGGAAAGATAGCATCACTGTGGAAAAATGTTTTCCAGAGCAAAACTGCCTGTATTTTGTATGATGCAACAGGCTGGTGCAGTGAGATAACACAATGAGATGATGCGATGAGATGATGCAACAAGATGACACAATGAGGAAACACAACGAGAGATACAACAAGCAGGGGGTGAAGGTGGCTCAAGCAATTGGGTGCCTCCCTCCCACATGGGAGGTCCCAGGTTCAGTTCACGGTGCCTCCTAAAAAGAAGATGAGCAGACAGCAAGCACAAGCAATGAGGTGGGGGAGAGAAATAAATAAATAAAATAAATCTTTTAAAAAACTACAATTGATGATGATGGTGATTAGAGTAACAGATAATTAAGGTGGAAAAATATTAAAAAGTCCAAAATTACAAGAAAAGTAGAAGCTATCCTTGGTATACCATACACTGTCCAACATGACGCATGTAACCAGTATGAAGAGTGCAACCACAAAGCTTTGTAGTAGAGTGCATCCATGCATAAATGCTTACACAACTGGATACTAGTATTGGATTATCTCCGCCTCAGTTTCTGAGGAGTCGCTAATGCAATAAACACAAGATGTTAACGTTAATATGAGAGAGCCCCACATCCCATCACATATGTATGGAAGTTAAAATGGAGGTGGAGAACATTTCCATGATCTTGAACCCTATGACCTGCTTAGGGATATTAAAAAAGAGATTTCTTTGGTGATAAGGGGCACATAGGTGAGAGTCATCATGGGGTTTCTTGGAGTCTATAAATGGGGCTTTCCTGATATGCAAGATTACCCCAGCAGATAAACAGTGGAGGTGTATTTGTGATGCTCAGGGCCTAAAGAAGGGTCAGCTTTAACCATCTTGCAGGCCCAAAGTGCTTTATGTCTCATTATATCTCCTTTAGCCCCTTCCAGTCTCCCCACTGGGAGTGAATCAGTAGCTAAGGTGTGGGCCTGGAGGTGGGGTGGGTCAGTGGGGAGAGAGTGGTGGAGTAGCTGGACCACACACACACACCGTGCTCCCCAATGCTGGTATTGGCCTGAAGCAAGTCCTAGTTGGGGGAGGGAAGAAGAGTTTAGCAGAGTCAAGTGAGGAATTTCAATTAATATCATTGAGCGACTTCAAGTGATGGTAGAAATGCCTGTATGTCCTACAACTAAGCATAGAACCTGTAGGCTTGCAAAGTAGTGGGGGGAAAAAATGGAGCCGGGGAATATAATTTCCTAAGAACAAATTTCAAAATAACAGTGGGAAAGACATATAATCACTATATATCAGCAAAGATAGATACCTATCAACACTTCTTAGCAAACATATAGTATTTGACAATCTGATATTAAGAATAAATGAAACAACTGCTATTGTACCTTTCTTTAGTTTTAATTTCTTTAAGTACTGGTACAACCAATAATTTTTTAAATAACGTTCCTTATCTATTGTGCTGCTGGTGATTTCTTAATATTATGATCTCTATGTATTAAGGAAATACGGCTTTTGTTTCTATTTTGCTCAAATATTCCCAATGATTTGGTAGCTTGACTGTGTTGTTAGTTGCCTTGGAACTTGAAATGATGGACTTGATTTATATCAATGCTCACAGTAAGCCTGATCCTGAATTCTCTGGTACGCCATCAGAGCTTGATATATAATGAAACACTTCACATTCCTGTACTGTGCAAGAAATGAGCTTGTTAAATTTGGTCTTGCCAAAAAGGATGGCAGGTACCACCTTACATCATTCCCAGGTCTTTCTCTCAAGAATGAAATGAAGAAGATACTACTTTCTTCAATGCCTGAGAGGGATTCAAGGATATACCCCCTCTGTTGGCTCTGGCAGATAGTTTGTGAGATTGTGCCATGTAGAGTTTAACTTTTTCCTTTAAAGGGCTAAGAGTAAATGCCTTTTCTGTCATATCCACTCTCTGAAGACCTTTCTCTATCTTCCCCTTCACCAGATGGTTTTAGAACTGGCTTGCATGTGTAACTTTTACTGGGATGAAGGGTGCAGAATGGTGAGAAATAGTTTACTAAATCACCTCATTAGCAATCTCTCAGCACTTTCCCTAACATTTTTACTTCAAAACACAACACAATTGAATGTCAGTCTGTTAGTTACTTCCACATAGAAGCAAATGCCTCCATAAAATTGTGCTTAAGCAAATGTCATTTTCTTTTATTTTTATTGTTCTACAAGATACATGCAGAAAAGCATACATTTTATAATATACAGCTTGAAGACTTTTCCAAAAGTGTACAACCTCTTGAATTTTGTACCCATATTAAGCAACAGTATTTTACTATCACCCCAGAAGTCCCTCATTCCCCTCCCAGGTCAACAAACCACGGGTAGCCTCTATCCCAAACTCTATCGGTGTTACCTGATTGATTATACTGTATATACTACTTTTTCTGGCTTCCTTTTCACATGTTATGTTTGTGAGATGCATTCATAGTTTTAGTGTAGTTGTATATCATTCATTTTTATTGTTTTACTTCATCCTATTATGTGAGTTTACCACATTTTAATATTTTAAAATCATATTGTTTATGGTATTTGTGTTGTTTCTAGTTTTGACCTTTACCAACATTGCTGCCACAAACATTCCAGTATATGCCACTTGGGGTCCATTTTATTTCAACCCTTAAAATTAAGTAGAATACCTTTGGAGAATAGGGGAAAATATTGTATTTTAACCTAATATCGGACACTTAAAATACCAGCCTTATACTGGTATATTTGAATATCAATATTAACATATGATTCTGGATTAAAAAACAACTCTAAAAACTGTAATCTGGTATTCTTTTTATAATAAAATAAGAATTCTAATGAAAAGGAAGGGGTACTGCCTATGTTAAAAGTAATAAGTGTGCATGCCTAAATAATACAATCTAATAGCACTGGTTTTATTACATTTTTAAAATTATTTTATTTTATTTTAAAAGAAGCTTTAGATTACATAAATGTTACATAAAAAATATAGGTGCTTCCCATATGCCCCACTACCCCCCCACTTTCCCACATTAATAACATCCTTCATTAATGTGATACATTTGTTATAATTGATGAACATATATAGAAACATTGCTACTAATCGTGGACTATAGTTTACATTATAGTTTACACTCTGCCCCACGCAATTTTGTAGGTTATGACAAAATATATAATGGCCTGTATTCGTCATCGCAATATCATGCAGGACAATTCCAATGTCTGAAAATGCCCCCATATTACACCTATTCTTACCCCTCCCTCTTCTCAGAACCTCTGGTGGCCACTGCATTTATACCAATAATAAAATTTCTTCCATTGCTACAATAATAATAAGTCTACACTAGAATAATAATAAGTCTACTTTAGTCCATTGTTCATTCCTCAGTCTTGAAAATTTGGGGATGGTGATGCCCACTCTGCTTCTAATTAAGATGGGGCTTAGATACCATGGGGGAGATGCATGCAACTCTCTTGCTTGCTGTTGCAGACACTCTCTGTTCCTTAGGATGGGCATAGTCCATCATCATCTTCTTGTTACTTGTCCTGGGTAAGTCCAAGCAGCTGAAGAGTAGGTTTGGAAACTCTGCTGAGATTCAGGGCTCAACTGACAAATGGACAAAATATTTAAGTCTCTGGGACATATATTTAACAGGTATATTGTAATAATACTGCTTTTAAATCTTGGCTTCACCGAATATTAGTTCTTTGAACTTGAACAAATTATTATTATTTCTCTGTGCCTCAGTTTCCTTATATGTAAAATGCAGCTATATAATAGGATAGTTGTGTAAATTAAATAATTCAATATATATAGAACACTTGGAAGAGAACTTAGCATGTGGTAATGCTAATAAATTTTTGTTTGTATTATGCTGAATAAACACTCTAGCTCAGGGATACATCCTAAGATTATAAATAGAAATGTAGTAGTATATCCAATAATTATAAAGCAAATATCTCTATTAGGAAAAAGCTTAATAGTTTTCACAATTCTTTCAGCTACTTCAGTTGTCTTCCCAAGGGATTTTATTATTCCCGTTTTAAAGAGGAGAACACCATATCTCAGGGAATATATTTAGTTAGAACTGATTTTTTTTCCTTAGGTAGAAATGTGAGGTTTGTTACAGAAATGGATACAATACATTTAGTTTAAATAGATAAAGGAAATTAGAAAAATGGAGCAAAAGGCAGTACTGTAAGATTAGTCACAAAATACCTATGTATTGGTGTGCAGTTACTAGAAGTGAAAAGAATCTAGTTCTAGTACTTTAGTAGTTAAACCCAAGAAAGAAGCATAATGAGTTTTAAGAATCACCACACTCATAAGGATATATACTCTCACAAACAGATACTGAGCTGCTTTGTCTGGGTTGGAGCTAGAGGCATCCATTTCTGCCCACTAGTCTCTCCCAAACTAATTAGAAGCCCCTGGTGAATTTCAACACTGGGTAACACAATTTGAAAACCCTGTTATATTTTATATATTTTTCTAAGCATTTGTCCTTATACAGTTAACAAGATCACATTTTGTGTACTTGAACAACAACATAGCATGCGTACAGTCTATTATCTATCTCTTTCTAATGAAACTACAACTCATATTGAGATATACTAGGAGACTTTCTCGTAGCCACATGAAATTAGTAAGTGGCAAAGCAAAGACTGAGACCCGAAAGCTCCACCATGAAGCTACATTCAGAGCTTTGCCTTGTCGTCTAGGGATTAGCACTGCTGCATTATAACCATCGGGGCAAAAGAAGTTTCTTGAACCAGAGTTAAACAATATAGTAGGCATCATTAATTCTTCCCCTCATTCTTTTAACTTTGAATTACAATTACTTCTTTCGTGGTTGCAGGCATGATTTTCCCCTCTTATAAATTTAACTCTTATACTCCCTCGCATGGAAAACTTTCAACTTTTGTCCCCTTCTTTAATCTGTGACCTCCTTCCACTGCAATAAAGAGAAGTATTGGTATTTGTCAAGGATATCATAAAAGGCATCAAGTGTTCAGATGTGGTCTACATTGAGAAATCAAGTTGTCATTGCGGTAAGCAAAAGATCAACTTTCTGCTTATTTTTAGCTCTGTTTCCTTAGCTAATACCAGATTGGATCTAATGGGCTGCTGGAACATTTTACTTGGAAGGCATTTACTGTTATGCAGTACCAAGGGGAGGCCAGTGGATCCCAAGACAATAAAAACGGGGCAGCAGAAGGTTAGGGCTAAGCTTTAGGAAGGAAGAATACATGGTTGCCTGCAGACATCTCTCTTTTTCACCTCCATATTGATAAGGTCTAGGTTGGGTGTGCTGTTTGTTTGGGGCAGTTCTCAGAGGAGGGTCGGACTTTGCACAATCACCTTTGTCCACATGCTTAGCCGTATTGCCATGCAGACAGGATGGTTCTATATATTGTAAACATCACTAAATGGAAATAGAGCCTACAATACATCATTTAAAATTTTTACAAATGCTTAGAGTGACATGAGAAATAGTGGAGTTTCCAGAGTACCTGGAAGAAACAGAGAGTGAGTTCACTGGAGAGTTCTCACCAATAGAATGGGTGGCCATGGCAGGGCATCCTAATCTTCTCAGGCTTCAATTCCATGTGAAAGAACAACTTGCTAATTATGCTGGCTCAAAATCCAGAGAGAATGAATACTAAGGAGTGGTGACCACACACTGAAATTGTAGAGAAAACTTTGACTTTGGCTCCCATTTCCAAAATGGTTAACACACTTAAAGTATATAATCCAGATCTGAAATTGTATCTCTGCAGCATTATTGAAGGATTTAAGATATCTGAATTTTATCTAAAGTTCAGTAGATATGCTAAAAACCACATAATAAAATCAAAAAGAAAATTGTAACATAAGTCAAAATGAGGAGTCACTAGAGATAACTTTGGGGGATGATTCTGGGAAATGAATGTTTGTGAACTTTGTTTCTTTCTCCAGCATGGACAGAGCATTCATGAAAAGTATAAAGAGGGATATATTAACTCCAATAATCTGGAAGAAGTACTTTTTATTAGCAAGTTTCTCACAGCAGAAATATTTTGTTAACTAATTTTTGCTTTCTAAAACAGTGTCAGCAAACCATGGTCCAAGGGCCAAATCCAACTCTTGGTATAAATAAAGTTATATAGAAACACAGCTATGCTCATTCATTGACAGATTTTCTAGGGCTGCTTTTGCAATACAATGGCAGAGTTTAGTAGCTGCAACTGAGAATATATGGCCATCAAATATTTTCTCTCTGGTCCCTTAAGAAATGTTTGCTGTTCTTTTCTAAAATATATTCTGTGCATCTCTTCAAACACATGTGATATTTAATTTATGGCATAAATACCAATTTCTATACATCATAATAGGAATAAACATTTCACACTAGAAAAATGTTAGTTCAGGGGATTATTGAATTAATCATATAAGGGTCTTGAAAGGAACAACTCTTGCTTGGCAGGAGATAAGGGAGAAAACTCTTGAAAGATCATCTTGTATCTGGATCATTTTCAGACCTTTCAAAATTAAGAGAAACCTAACAAATCTGAATTGTCTTCCCATGGGAAACTATTTATGCTTATGTATATATCTATTGATTTATGGAGAAATTCTGTAGGTCAAACCTACTTTATATATGGGATAGAATTTTATGAAATATATACATATATATGTACATACATATATACATATATATTTATATGACTATATAATTGAAAATATATAAACATTTGAAAAAATGGGATTATTTCCAAAAATCTAATTAAATTTAGAATACTACTAGTCTAACACAAAAGCAAGACATTAATCTAAATTAAAGATATGAGTTTGCTCATTTATTTCAAAAAACTGTCCTGGTGGCATTTCTACTATTTTTTAAGACGCTAAACTTTTAAGTATGTCCTTCCAATAAGGCAAATTTACTTATCATGATGTTCTTTCTGATATATCTATGCAGATACAAACATTAAATGCAGCTTAATAGCAATCTGAAGATACTTCCTATGAATTTTCAAACTGCTATACAGCTACCTCTCCCCCAAGTAATATTTACATTATTGCTATTATTGCATATCTCTTCTAATTCCTTTGCTTGGATATCTTGAATGCTAATTTAATAACTTGTCAAAGTGATAATTGCTTTCCAGGGCACTTGTAAAGGAGCATGCCAACTAACAAGTCCCTTCAGACTCCAGCTCTGGGTATCAGGCAACAGTGGCCATTGTATTTATTTATTTTCTTGAGGGACCAGACAAGGATTGAACCCAGGACCTCGCATGTGGGAAGCCAGCACTCAGCCACCTAACCACATCGTCCTCCCTGAGTGAGTTTTTTCCCCTTTCATTTGTTGTGCTTATTGCTTGCTGTTTATCTTTTGTTGTTGTTGTTCAGGAGGCACCGGGGCCTCCCATGTGGGAGGCGGCTGCTCAAACACTTGAGCCACATCTTCTCCTGGCAATTGTATTTAGAAAGCTATATATTCCGTGGGCTGGGAATTATTTTTGGAGGGTAAAAGAAAAAGAGAAAAAAATAGACAAAACACTTATCCCTCAATTCGAAGGAAGTGGATTGAGTTTCTGAACTACGAATTTTAAAACTTTGGCTTTCCCCTATTTCCCAAATGATGTTTATCCCTTTGGCCATTACAAAGGATTGCTTTGCCATTTTAATAATCAGATCTTCAAATTTCCATTTAATATCCTATCTAAACAATCCAATCTGAAGGTGATTGACATTCCTGTCTGTGCATCAAAATCTATTAAACCAGATGTTTTGCCTCTCCCCCTGCCAAGTATGAGCATATTTTTTATGATCAATTGTCAAGTCTGTCAATTGAGACATCACTGATGTTTAGATAGGAAAGCATAAGTCATTCGATTGCAGTCATCCTATACCATCTATCTAGATTGTTGCATTTTTGTAATTAGATTTTTTTCCAAGATGAAAATAAGTTGGAGCTTTCCCTGAAATATTTGCTAGTGTCAGAAGGTGTCTTCTGACCCTGAACAATATAATTTTCTAATTGCAATCAAAATGAACCTCTGTTTATGTGAGGGAATAACTTGGGCATTAAGAATGTTAGTGATTCTAAAAGTTCCCATAGTTTGCTCTGAATTTAGAAGCCTGGAAATAACCACAACTTCCTTTCCAAAGGACTTGCATTCTCCTCTGATAGATTAGGATAGCAAAAATGAGGAAGTATATTTGCATATCTAGTGTATTTCTGAAAAGAAATACAAACATGATAGTAACAAATATAATTTATTTGGGGAATTTTTTAAGGCTAGTAATACATCTTTAAAAGTCAGTGGTCATATTTTATTTCAATCTGGGTGTTCTCAAATTGCAAATAATTTCCTCTTAGTGTGTATATATATACATATATATATATATATATATATACATTTTTGTAAAAGCATGTGAAGAGTATAAGAAAGAAGGCTAATTGGATCAAATTTTAGAGAGAATAAACACTGATGGAAAACACTTAAATACCAGAAAAATAGTCCCTCTGAATTTCAAAGGTGCTAAGTTCAGAAACCAGAAATGGCATCTGTTTACTACTTCATTAACAAGAAGCACATTTGTGAAATTATTATATCAAGAATCAGTAGTAGCCGAAAACATCTGCCAACTTAAAAGGAATTGCATTAATATAAAAAAATCCAAGATCTTATTTTTGAAATGGATTCAAACAGGTGAAATTTAACCTTTTTCACAATTTTTCTTTTAGATACAGGGTCCTGGAAAAGATGAACCATATTTTGATGCAAACTTATAATTTTATTGACCCAGTACAATAAACTTATCATGGTGACACAAATCACAAACTTGGAAGCTTTGTGGTATTGTATATTCTTAGTCTTTCTCTTTCACAGAGTTCACTCTTCACACACTTTCCTCTTCCTTTCTTGGTGAATTGTCCAAATACTTTGGCTAGCATTCTATCTGGAGATAGGGAAGTTGGTTAACAAAACACTTAACATGTATGCTTAAATTAATTACACAAAAGGTTTGAAAAGTTTCCTGGGCATGTAGAATTCACATATGAATGGATTCACATACATCCACTCAAGTGAAAACAGGCACCAAGATTTATTGGAAACTTGGGTAAACCGGATTCTAGTGGTAGCAAAGCATGAACTGTGTCCAAGTGAGAACAAACCTCTTCAGGGAGTCTCAATAAAAGTGGAAAATAATTTCACACCTGTGCCAGTGCACTTTCCAAGAGAAAGGTTTGCAGGAAAACTTGACTTCCATAACAACCTGACTTGGATATGACCATAAAGATGCTTTCAGCATCCACAATGTTTACCCTTCATCTTTAAAAACTATTCCTCCTCTCAGGGGTAATTTTCCATCTGTAATGATAGATATTATTTGCTTTGGATTCATTTTACAACTAGTCTTAGCAGTGTTTGTACCACAAAAAAATGGAGAAGTTAAAAACAGTATAATGAGAGATTTAAATCAGGATTGTGAAACTTAATGACCCTCTTCAGAACTCTGTGGGAAAGAAGTAATGGTGGTTTTGGGGTAAAAAGACATAAACCTGGGCTTGAACACTGTGGTCCTTTAGGTCATCTGCTAAAGAGAATATTTTCTTACTCTAAACTTTCTGGGAAGAAAATGACGAGAAGCACTGTTGTTTGCTGAGATCTGAAAAGCCTCTTGTTGCTTGGTTACCTTCCCCTCTGCAATAGTCCCCCATCTCTGCCAAAAGCAATAGTAGATTAAGGGGTTCCTCTGATGAGGGACTGCAGAGAGAGAGGAGTGAAGCTTGAGTGGTAAAATATAATAACATAAAATACATGTGATCTAAGAAGAATGGCAGACTAGTGAATCAAAAAAGTAAGATGTCCAGCGTTCAGAGACTATTTTAGCAAATTTACTGAGTGGTTTATGACTAGTCAGAGATCTAAGCCAAGTTGATAAGTTGGGCAAACAGCACGAATGTGTTAGAGCTGGTTCTATTAAAAAATATTTTTTTTCTTTGCAAGAATGGAAACTCCAATTATCAAATTTATATTGAAGAGTAAGGGACACCAAATAACTAAAGCCATCTTGAAAATGAGGTATACCTTCTAAATACAATAATTAACAATAATAACATAAAAATTATTGTTATATTATAAAAATATTAGCCAAAGAAATAATACTTACTATTGAAAGAAGCATAAGTGATACAATATAATATACATATTTAAAATATTATGACAGAGTGGAGACCAAATATGTTGGTAATTTAAATAAATGCTAATAGACTTAGCTCATATATTATAAAACATAGATTTTCAATTTGGTTCAAAAGAGCAAGGCCTAACTATAGTTTATTTTTTTAAGTAAAAACATCTAAACTAAAGAAAGAAATGCCTAAAACAATACACAAGAAATAAAGGGATGAATAAAAGTATACAAGCCTAAGGAAACAATAAGAGAGCCAGAGCATTGATTGTGATATTAGACAAAATAAAGTTCAAGTCAGAAAGCATTAAATATGACAATCGAAGCATTTTTAATGCTAAAACTACAATTTACAAGAAAGGTATAACACTTATGAACATCTTTGCATCTAATAACACAGTAACCAGATTTATGATGCAAAACTAATAGATGTAGAAAGATCTGAATAGAAACAGTAACAATAGGGGCTTTCATGCATCATTCTTAGTCAAGACAGAGCAAGTGAAAAAATAAAGATTATTTTCTTAATAAAGAATTTACACAAGTCATTAAAAAAAAATCCAATGGAAACGGGGGAAAATTGATTCAGTAGTCCATAGAAAAGAGGAATACCAGTGGCTTATAAAGATATGAAAAGATGGTCAATCTCATACAATATTAAAGAAACTCAAATTTAAAAGCAATGAGAAGACTTTTCCACCTTCAGATGGAAAACATGATAATCAAAGACTTGCCAAGTATGTGATGGTGGGTGCAGAAATTTGTATGTTTGGAGGGAAATGTAGCCATATTCACTCAAATTTATAAAAGAAAAAAACAAAAAACAACCAAATGCATATCAAAAGAAAACTGATTAAGAATTATAAAATATTCAAATATAGATAGCCCATTTAAAAAGAATATGATAAATCTGTATGTAATGATGTGGAAAGATCCTTAAAGTATATTGTTAACTCAAAAAATATAAAAGAAGATCTCATTATATGCATTTGTGTGTGGATGTGTAAAATTGAAAATTTCTGCAAAAGTATACAAGGAACAATAGATCTAGATTTAGAGGGAAATATATTTTCATTCTATATATTTCAGTTCCAATTGATTTGGCAATATGTGTATTATTTTTATAATAATAATAAAGTAACACAAACTAGAATCTGTGATATCAACTACAAGTATAATGGGAGTCAGACAGAAGTGAAAGGGATGAAGAAACAGTTTGAACAAATGTTTGGAACGTATTGTAGCATTTAAAGGCCTTGTGGAATTGACTGTGCAAACTTTAAAAAATAGAAAAATGCAGCTAAATTGGCCCCAGTTCTGCAAAATTTGTTTAATCTTCTCAGGTTAAATAGCCCTGAAGTCTTCTCTTAGTTTGGAGCCATGGAGTTCTGGTGTTAAAAAAAGGCATTTGAGATGTTTGATCTAACCTACTAGAACTCATTTTATAGATGACAAAAGTACAAATGAAGTGACTTGCCCCAATTCACACATAATGAACGACAGAACTGGGGCAACAAGGCAGATTTTCTGATTGTTCCATTGGCAGTCTTCCTGCTAAATGATGGAGAAGGACCTATTTGTCATTCACAGAGAAAGTGTCTCATCTGCTAATTGAGTCAAATTATCAACTCACCGGTGTTTATCACAT
>PVKH010027284.1:0-13043 GCA_004027955.1 Chaetophractus vellerosus | reverse complement strand
TAAAAATAATAATTCACAGCTACTGAGTGCCAACCATGTGATTACTACTTATCCCTCCTAAGAGCACTAATTTCCTTTTTTCTTAAATCCTAAATAGTGTGATCCGGACAAATCACTTGGTCTTTCATGTCAACTTATATTTCTTGGGTTTTACAATGAATTTATCAATTACCTCAACCACATAATAGTTGTACACACTTTGCAATGCAAAGCTCTGTGTAAAAGGATAGTAAAATCTCCTGTACCCTAATTGCTTCAACTTTTAACTGTATTATTTTGCAGCATTTCCAAGTTATCATTAAAAAACAATCCATATAAAAGTGAAACTCTCAGGAAGGAATGAGTGATGCTGCCTATAGGAGAAAGGACATCTTACTTTTTACATGTACCCTCCAGCTTGAATTTTAAAAATAGAGTGTATACTAATGAAAGATGTTAATGTGGGAAATTGTGTGTGGGTGTGGGGTATGTGGGAATACCCTATATTTCTGACTTAACAGTTGTAATCTAAAGCTTCTTTTAAAATAAAAGTTAAAAAAATAGGATGTATAAATGAAAAAATCAAATTTTGCTGAGCTTTGTATACTAAAAACCCATTAAGCTAGACAAGATTAAAAATAGGTTCTTGGTGCCCTATCAAAAAACCCAAACAAATAAACCATAAAACAAAGTAACAATAATCAAAATACCAAATTTAACCTTAGAAAATGACACACTCCAGAAACTCTGAATCCTGGGGGCCAAGGTTTGCTTCCTGGCTGTACCCTGGGGATTGAGCTTTTCTTTGTAGCCAAAATGTTTCACCTGATTTTCAATCATTGACTAATGAAGAACAATAGATGTTGCAAGGGGCAGGTGGGGTAGGGGTTGTGAGGATACGAAAGGAGAAAGAAATGAAATCTAATTGGAGAAAAAGGGCAAAACACAGTGCAACGTCATTCACAAGACATACCTAGAACTCTGAATTTATCAAGTTTTCTGCTCTTCTCTACTTTGAAATGAAAATAAAATAAAGCAAGCTCTTAAATATACTGAATAAAGAACTGCGTAAATAATTTTAACATTATATTTTGAAATTAATGTAATTCATTTCTGTTTATTGTGCCTAAATATAAAACAGTATTATTAAAAATTTTGGCTGTTCAGAATGATGACTGGTCCTCAGATACTGTGGATCAGTATCTGGGGAGGAAGAGGGAGAAGACTGGAATTTAACTTAGCTTTGTACATAAATCGTCAAAAGTTTTATTTACAATGCTGTGCTCACCAAGGCAGAAGAATGTATAAATATGTTTTAGAGAATTTGTAAACAACTCTTCTTTTAATCAAAAACAAAATGTAATCTGTATGTTATATACAGAATCCATTTATGCCATTATATAATGTTTAAATTATTTTATCATTAGGCAAAAATCACATAACATAAAATTTGCCATTTTAACCATTTTAAATGTATAATTCAGTGGCTTTTAATCCGTTCATAATGTTGTTCAACCCTTAACGCTATCGAATTCCAGAACACTTCATCATCCCACTTGGTACCTGTTAAGCTGGCATTCCTCATTCACCCCTCTAACCAGCCCCTCGCAACCATTATTTTCTTTCTTTCTTAATCGATTTGCCAGGTCAACATTTCATATAAATCAGGGATTCTTTCTGTTTCATGGACCCCTTGCTAGATGAAAACCAAGGACCCCTTACTAAGCCTATACTATACTGTGTATTATTTAATAAGTATATCACACCCACACCAACACATCCCCACAAGAATAATGTTTTTTTTTTTTTAATTTTAAATTCAAGCTCATGGACCCCTTGTTTAGAACCCCTGATATAAATGGAATTACACATTATGTGGCCTTTTGGGTCTGGCTTTTTCACTTAGGATAATGCTTTCAAGGTTCATCCATGTTGTTGCATGTGTCATCAGTACTATTCCTTTTTTATTGCTGAATAATACTCTGTTGTATGGATATACCACATTTTGTTTATCCATTCATCAATTGATGGACATTCCTCTAAAACAGCTAGGAAATAGAATCTCCCCGTAAGACTCCAGAAAGGATTTCAACCTTGCTGACCCCTTGATTTTAGCCCAGTGAGTCCCATTGTGGACTTCTGATCTCCAAAACTGTAAGGTAATAAATTTGTGTTGTCTTAAGCCAATAAATTGGTGGTAGTTTGTCACAGCATCAACAGAAAACTAACACAGAGTGATAGGATAGAGACCAGCTGTTTCACTGGGGATTCCCATTGATGTTGCTTATAATTTTTTTCCCATCTGGGTCTGGTTTCCTCAGAGATGAATCCTGCAATCTCCTGCTGGAGGTGTTAGCAGTGTAAGCTTAGTAAAAAAGAATCAGTACAAATATTACAAGAATAAAGTGTTTACAATAGGTGTTAGGGCTTCCACAAATGTGGGAGATACTGAGGGAGTGAAGGTCTTAAGTTGCAGCTACAGGATGAGTGAAATAGTCACTAAAGACCTGAGCCTGCAGTGCTGGAGCAGCGGAAGCTGGAATTCACAGGAAAATCCAGGTAGCCTCAGCATCTACCTACCAAAGAGGGGCTGTGAGTTGGGAGCTGGTGGAGATGTCTGTGAAACCACTACATCTGACAACTGGAATGAGGGTGTTCACCTCACTTCCCCATTTCAAATCTTAGGCAAGTTCCTGTCACCAGCAAACTGTAACCATACAGGGAAGGGTATTCTGGGAATCATAGTGGAGGTGAGTTGACAATAGACAATCCACAACAGCAGTAATAAACCTGGCTGCAAGATTCTGAAAACTGAACTGAGGAAGGGGGCTGGGAGTTTCATTGTTAAGAACATGAGCTTTAATTTAATCTCTCATGTTAGTATGACACCTAATCCTTCCTCAGCTTTGTCTGAAGGTCCTTAGTCCAGAGATTTTTTGATTCAAGATCTCCAACAAGTGAAACTTGTGTTGGGAGGAAGAGGGAGAAGACCGGAATTTAACTGAGCTTTGTACAGACTCTCAGTGGATCCTTCTATTTTCAGTCCCACCCGTGTCTTCAGAGTTAACTGTTCCTCCAATTCCTGAGCTCTTCTGTGGCTCTGTCCAGGTACCAGATTGCTTCTTGTGGGCTGTCTTCTCTGGGGCCTTAGGTTTCAGCTTTTTCTGCCCTGATAAGTTGAGTTACCACACATCTGTCTTTCCATTTTCTAAGATTTTGTAGACAGCTCTCATCTGTTGCTGTCTTCTGTCTCATTCTGTTGGTCCTTATTGTTTTACACATTTTTACTTCCTTTCATTCCTTTATTATCATATAAGTGTTCAAGCCCATATGTTTAGCTGAAAGTCTATAAGATCTTTAAGATAAATAGTATGATACAGTGCAAAGGGCTAAAAGTCCAGTGGCCAAGGTTCTAGTTCCAGCCCTCTTGTCATTTTATTTTTATGGAGCCCAGCTTACTTATCTCTAAAACAACTTGGTCCATTTAAGACTCTAGTGAAAGCTGTGGCTTTGAAATAAAAAAGGAGTACAAATGTACATATATTTGTACTTGTACCCCAAGTCCTTCCTTGAACCCCCCCCCCCCCGCCAAGGGTATTAACCCCAAGTTCAGAACCTCTGGCCTAGATGTTCTCTGACATCACTTCTAGATCTGATAATTCTGATTCTCAAAGTGGTAGGGTTTAAATATAGTAGATTTCAAAGATGACATGTCAAGCTAGCCCTTTTAAAATACAATGAAATTGTTTTCTGTGCAACATATATTAGGAGGCCAAAATGGCTGGATTCTAGGAATTACTGAATTCAGAGAGGTCAAAGGGCTTAGAACTTTAAGTGGCTGTTGACTACTAGATGGCTAATCAGCATGGCTAGTGAAAGGAAAGTGACCAGAGATCAAAGAAACCCTCTCTCATTTTCTCACCATGTAAAATGCCATTGAACTATGCAGAGAAATCTACAAAGAGATATGGCCAATGGGCATTTAGTATAGTCCAAATTATGTTAGCAGTGGCCTCTCTGACCATGTACTCTTTTTTTTTTTTTTTTTTTGACCATGTACTCGTAAAGCTGGTAGTTTTGAGTAACAACATCAACAAAACAAGCTAAACTAAACTACAGATTAGGTAATAGCATCACTATGTACCCAAACAAGTCTAAATTATTTATAGTCTTTATTTCCAGCCCGAGGAATAATTGCCTTCAAGGTGATTGAAGGACAGCATTATTCTGTGCTCTTTAGCTATCATATCTAGCTAAAGAGCAAGGTGACTTCATTAGGGCTACAGGTACATGTCTGAAAACAGAACTGTTTTCTGTATTTCTGACAAAGTTGAGAGGAATGAGGAAGACGCAGATTTTCCCTAGGTCAGGAGGAACTGTTAGGTAAGCGTCTCTGCTAACTGACTCCCAAGAAATTGGAACAACACTGCAGTTACAGCAGTAACTTTATCTCTGTACCTGAAATGAGCTAACTGTCTTCATATTTGATATCTGCTGCAGGTTACTTGGAACTCCAGATGAACTGGCACAATGGGAGTATTATTGAGTGCATAGATGCCACACATCTTTAATCTTGGTACCATATTTCTTTGTTTTTATTATAGCACATAGCTAAAGCAGCAGCTCCATCAGTCAATCATTCCTTTAAAAAGAGACATTGAAATGGTTTTTAAACAGTATTTACCCCATTCTACAACTGGTAAAATAGAGGAGTAAGAAAGGAGAACAGTTTTCTCAGGACTTACATAGGGTCAATGAGTGTTGGGAAGAGGCTCTAGCAAGATCTCTGTTCGATCCAGGTATAATGGACACACATTGCAGTGGAACCCCATAGAAGTGATACCTTGTTAGTAAGTTGACTGAAGGGTTTTTTTGCATTTATTTTTAATTCCAAAGATGTGCTTCTAGAGAAGTTTTTAGTTCCACACCCTCCTTTACACTCTTTAAGGACCAAGAAACAAACTTTAGCCATCTGCTTTGGAGCCACCCTGCTTTGAAAAGGCTTGTTCTATCCAGGTGGCCTGAGTGCAGAATGGCCAGCCCTGTCCCCTGCTTGGAAACAATAGATAACTGTCATAGAAGGGATTAAGCTGGCAGTGCCCTGGTATGTGGGTGCAGCTGGGAAGCTTTGGGCCAAACTGTACAGACTTGCTGTCTCAGGATTAGCACTTTCTAAAGCCAGAGAAGAGACAAGGGGCAGTAGATATATTACTCATACTCCTAGAAGGTAAAAGGGATCTGCAGGTGGACATACAGCTTGCATATAAAAAGTCACGGGAGGAAATCGAGGAGGAGGATTGGAAGAATCGTGGTGCTTCTACTGCCTATACAAATTCTGCCTCCATAGAGAAAAAAGTCCAAAAAATTAAGGCCCTATAGCAATCTGTATCAACCCTGAACATGTTGGGCACCACCCGCTATGGGTTGGGCAGAAGATGGGGCATGCCTGGCAGGGATTGAGTAACCAATACTGTGCCAAAGGCTTGATATGGCAGGAGGTGACAGGACAAAAGTATTAGGATGTGCCAGTTGGGTGTCAGCCTTCTTGGCTGTTAGAACTGGTCTCGGAAAAAAGCACAGCCCTTGGGTATACTTCTGTAAGAAGTATTTTCACTGTATGCAAACATCTGCCTCTCCCCTCAGGCTTCCTTCCTGTGACTGAATAGGTCAGAGAGGGAAGGTCAAGGGCAGCCAGGAGGACAAAGACACAAAGGCATACGGTGTGGATCGTACATCAACCACGTTCTAAACCTGGCTCACTTACTGGCTTCCTGCATATGCTAAAAAGCAGTATTAGAGAGTTGGGTGAGAGAGAGGCTGGAAGAACAAGAGTTTCAGTAACAAAACGTTTGACAAATGTGAGATTCTTAGGAGGACTCTTCTTGTGAATGACTTTGAAATGGCCTTGGAAAGGATCCTGACTGACTCCACCTTGACTAGGCATGACAAAAACACTAGCCTTGTTGTCTCTATATAAAAGGTAATGTACATAGCGACAACTCTTTGAGATTTCTTAAAAGTTAAACTCTTTGAGATTTCTTAAAAGTTAAAGTGGCAGTGTCTCTGAAGGGGGGAGGGATGGATTGTGAACATATATATTGGCCTTTTTCGTGTAAAGCTGACAGGACCCCTGAAGACAGGCTGGGTTCTGGGTTCCTGGGTGAGCTTTTCCTGAGCTCAGACCTCTTCTCAGAGCAGCAGGAGTTCCCCAGTGCTATATAATATGAAGATTTTGGTCTGCCAAGTTGTACGAATGTCCCAAAGGACCAGAGCACATGATTAGTTCCTCTTTGCCTTCTGGAATGTAACACTGGCCCTAGGAAGCTGTCACCCCCCATTTCTTTAGTATCTCAATCATAATTTAACTGAATAAACACCTATTGAGCACCTACAATGTTCCAGGTACTATCCAGGCACTGAGGAGGGAGGGTCCCCTCTTAAATGCCCAGAGTTGGGCTCCTTAGGCCATTTCCATCCCAAATGCTGATGTAAGCAATTAAACCAATCATAAGTGCCATCCTTTCATGCTATTTAAAAACTGTGCTCTTCTAGATAAAGTTGAAGTCCTGGCCTAACATACCAAAACTTTTTCTGAAGTACTTTTTTAAGATCTGAGAAAGGGATCCCAGAAAGGGGTGGAGGGGGAAGAAGAACCTGAAGAATCTGATGTTTAATTAGATGAAAGACCCTCTAATCTTATTACTAACCAGTGTTGTCCCAAGTCAGCCAGAGAAAAGGCAGTCATATGGCTTGTCCCTCCTTACCAAATTCCTCCTGTCCCTTTGTTTGCACTGCCTCCACACCCTAATTTCTCAGTCTTGTGTTTACAGACAGCTGGTGGCGTGGAAGCTGCAGTTTGTGTCCATGGAACAGATTAAATGCTATCTGCCCCAACCTGCCGGTGACTATCTTCTCGTTGGATTGCAGTGGCTGGAGGCACAAATACAATCCACCCAGGTTCCCAGCAAGCAGGCGTCCCAGGATGCATGATCAGGATCTCATAGCAAACTAGAAATTATCTCTAAAATCAGGATTTGGGTTCACCAGACTTCATCAGTTTAGGTATGTCTTCCCCTGTCCCATAATGGAAGGTGAGTGGAAGGTCAAGACCAGGACCCAAGATTCTGAGGAACTCTCTCTCTGGTTAGGTTCCAGATCGTGGACCACTGTCCTGTCCCTAATCTTCTATCACAGGATGTCTGTGTTAAAGCACATAGCACCCTCTGATTCGCATACTCATGTTTCTTTTCATCTAATAGACTGTAAGCTTCTTGATGTCAGAGTCCATATTCCCAGCTCATGCCTCATACAATGTAGGTGCTCTGTGTTTAATCGAATTGGTATGAAAAGTGCCATTTCCCACAATTTTTTGTCTTTAGAGGATAGAAGATTAGTCTGTGATGATGCTTTATGCAAACACAGATTGTATGGATGTAAGCAGAGATGTATGTATCCTGAGATCAGGAACCACCCCCTCCCTAAGAGCAGAGGTCTCTTTGTGATAATTGTCTTAGGACCACCCATTCTTATTCCCCAGAAATGGACAGAAAATAACTATGCTTGACCTGCATTCAGTTTACTTTGGGATGAATTTGTTTTCTATTCGAAAACCTACTGACAGCCTCAAATCTTATATTCAGGTGGAGTTCAAGAACTGGGAGCAGTGTAATCTGTAAATTTTAGCTTGAAATTCTCCACAGATCTTATACCTAAAAGGAATTCAGGGGAGTGGATGCACTGTATAGCTTAAATATGTGGTTAGTGGAATTCCAAAGGGGCATAGGCTCCTCTCCACAGCATTTCAACAGATGCCACAACTATGAAATTTCAAATCTACTGCCATTGTAGGAGCTGAATTTTCAAGATCAGATGATTCAGCACCACGGTCAGAGCCAACAAAACAAATTTAGGCCTGAGGAAATCCCCTCTGTAGGAGAGTAAAAAGAAATTTCACATCAAGAATTCTCCCTCTTCCCCCATTCTGTGGGCCTTCGGGCCAACACTCAGGTGAGCCAGAGTGAAGACCCCAGGCCCTGCAAGCCTGTACTGTCACAGCCCCACTTTGTCTTCAGACGTTGTCTGGACCCGGGACCTGAACTTATGTGCCAGTAAGTGTCTTTCTGACTTTGCAGATGAGTGCTTTTCTCCTATTGATATTCTGTGTCTTCTAATCTGTGAAATGGAGTCACCCTATCTCTTGGCTGTGTTCATCTCAATCTGTGAGAGATCTGCCAGGTCAGAGAAGTTGGGAGTCTGACCTCAAGGGCCCTGGTGGAGAAGGTCTGGCCCACAGAATCTCTCCCCTGCTGCTCCTAATGGCTATCCTAAGGGAAAAGTTAAACCTCCTTATGCAAACAGCGTTGAAGGGACAGAGCAGAAGGAAACTTATCTCTATTGAGCACCCCTCTATGTGCCAGGTATTAAACATTATTTCATCCTCACTAGAGCACTATGGAAGTGAGACTCTGCTTTTTCACAAGTACAAGTGCAGGAAAAGGATGCAAGCACAGCCACAGGTGAGGAAAACTATTCTTCTTACTCATCTGTTGCCTCATATCACAACTACCTAAGGACGTATATGAAGTTAAGCCACAGATCAAATCCTACTAATTTCATATTCATTTTGGACTTGCAGTCTGGGGGAAAATGGCAATTATAGTAGCTGTCTTTGAGACCCTAATAGTACCAGGCACAGTGCTAAGTAAGCATATTTATGTAATCTCATGAATCTTCACAATAGCCTGTGAAGTAGGTATGCTATTATCCCCATTTTGCAGGTTAAGAAATGAAGGTAAAGAGAAGTTGATTAATTCATTCAAGGTTGCACAACTAGTAAGAGGCAAAGTCAACATTTGAACCCAGATCTGTCTTACTTCAACAGATCTCTATGTTCTAAGGCATAAAAAAATCACAATGAAGAAAATCACAAATGTAGAAAATAGTTGTATACTTATATATTATATATTGAAAGGAAAATATTTTTTAGTAAAAATAAATCAAAATTGTGAGAATTGAACATCCCATCAAAATTATTATGTCACCCTATGAGGTGGAGAAGCAATGGGAGAAAGTGGACAGTCAGCTTCATGTTTTGTTCCTCAGTTTTCCTGCCATATCACTACAAGATGTATAAATGTGCTGTCTTTTTAAAATTCCTGTGGAATAGAACAGAAACCTTACCTTTCAAGGTTTTTCTTATTTCAAGTTTAGAATCTAGCAAAGTTAGAAATTAAATCCTTCCCCTGGGTAATATAAAATGTTACTTGAAATACCTGGTAGTAGACAACTACTTGCTTCTCCAATCTATACTAGTACAAAGTATAAAATTGAAACTGCAATAAATAAATATTGCAGACGGACACGATCACACACTTGCACACCCACGCTCTTTATGCCATTATGTTGTTACCCTGAAGGTGCAGTCTCAATTACAGGGTGTTCCTGGGAAGTAGATCAATGATTAAAGCACCACATCTCAGGCTTTCTTCAGGACTTATTAATGTTAGTTAATTCCTGAGTATTAATTGAGTGTGTTAGTGCTTTGCTTCAAGAACTCCTTCAAATTCTCCTTTTTTATTCTACTTGCAAATTCCAAAAACAGATGTTTTCTTTTATGGAAAAGTCTAATTGCTGTGGAATCTAATGTATGTCCTACTTTCATATCCAAATTTCCTCTTTCCTGTTTAATTGACAACTTTCCTGTGACTCACCTTTAGGGTATGCTCTGCAAGGCACCACACCTTTGTTGGTCCTGCCAGCACATATTGCTAAGTGTCTTCGACTTTTGAGAGAAAAGCATTCATGAATTTTGTTAATAATGATACAATAAAAGAGACTTGCCTTATAAACATAAAACAGTAAAGGCAAATTGGATTCCTTTTAAGCCCATGTGCTTTTCTCCCACACCCCACAGTCTATACTCATAAAAATTTCTGTACTTTTATGGCATGACACATGCCTGGAAAACTCATAGTATGTGCCTAGTTAAATATTTGTCAATTCTAACATTGAAAGTTCTTTTGAACTTTGAAAGGTGACAAAGACAAGTGAAACCTAGCTATTTAATGGGCAGTGTTAATTGAACAAAACTGGGTTATAAAATAATGAAAAGTGAAACTGTTCAGTGATTTTTAGCATGGTAGAAAATTCTGAGTAAGTTTCCAACAGTCACCCAATTTGATGCTATTATGAAAAAATAATGTACATAAAACTCACTTTCCAAATAACTCTGGCAGATATCTATTGCCCTTTTCCCCTTTTTCCATCCTAACATAACACCGATTTTGTTCAGAGGACAAGAGAAAATATATCACACTAAAAGTATTTGCCTAATACATGGGGTGGTCAGCTCAATGCTAACGAAAGTCTTTTTGAGTGAAAAGTGACAAAGAGAAGTGAAACATAGATACTTAATGGGAAGTGTTAATTTAATGAAACAATGAACTATAAAGCAATGAAAAATGAAACTGTTCTGTATTTTATTTTGGATGGTAGAAAATTCTGAATAAGTGTCAACAGTCCTGCCTCATGTGTTGATATGAAGCCTAGAGTTGCAGCAGCCATCTTGCAACCATGAGGTATGAGAATTGTGGTCTCCAGGCTAAGGACGGCAGAGAAAGATGGAAGGAACCTGGGTCCAGGATGGCACCATTGCCTCCCTTACCAGCCCTGGCCTCTAATTGCTTGAAATAAATATCTACTGCACTTTTTGCTGTTAATGTGGTTCTTTGTGGTTTGCAGCCAAATGCAGTAACAACCAAGTCAACCTTACACATCTTAACTTCTGTGTCTGCATCCCCAAATTAAAGCTACCCGTCTCTCTCAAATTCAGAGAGAAGCTAGGTAGCCATGTTACCCTAATTTTGGGTCTAGACTTCGAGGCTCCACAATAACCTGGGGCATTCATTACATACCCTAAATTTATAAGTAATTATAGATGAATAATTATTGGGTCAGAGGATGAGGGACAACTAACTATAAAAGCAAAAAAATCACGCCCTTTAAATTGGCAGAAATCAAGTCTGACAACACTAAGGTTGTAGAGAAATGGGGTCTCAAACACACACAATAGTGAGTGGATGAACTAGCACAACCACATTGGAGAACAATTTGTTCCTATCTAGTAAAGTTGATGATGAACATCTAAAGCAGAAGAAGCAAAAATTTTAACACTTGTCAATTCTAGGTGGTAAGTATAAAAATATCTAGTATTCTCTGTGCTTGCCTCTATTTAAATTTCAAAATAAAAGGCAAAGAATAAATAAAATGGGAGTCAAAGAAAATTTGCATGTCATGTTTCATCAACTCCAAGACATTATTGATTGTAAGATGTACTATTGTTTTATATACCACCAAGAAAGAATTTTAAAAATCATCATTTAAACTGTTGGTAAGGATATACAGAATCATGATGTACAGAACAGGCAAATCAAGAAAAGCACGTTAGTGGTTGGAATGGGGCTGTGGAAAGGAGTGATTGGAGTGGCTGGAAATATGCACTTTTAATTAGATTTCCTTGTATACTATTTTAATTATCTAACTTTTTTTCAGGTCCACAAAGATTGGACATTGGGATTATGAGCCATTTGTGTTATCTTTCTTATGCTTCTGTTAAAAAAAAACAATCAAGTGTTATTTTTTTTAATGGTGACAGTTGTATTCCATACATACACAGTGAGAATACACTCATGTTTTGGATTCAAAAAAGAGACAATATAACCTTGATACTCATTTTTTTATAGGGACATATAGTTCTCTCCAAAATCATTTGAAGTTTCCATTCAAACCAGCTGGATGAGAATAAGAAAATTCCACAGAGGTTAAAGTGTTAAAAGATGAAACCATAAAAGAATTAGAAGAGATTATAGGTGAATATGATCTGAACCTGGAAAAGGATAGACTTACGTATAAAAGCAATCAGATAAAGAATATTGATTACATAAAAACATAAGCCATATAGCAACAAAAGGACCACTGACAAAATTAAAAAGCTAAGCCACATAACCGGAAGATCTGAAACTATGAAAAACAATATATTATTGTTATTAATAAGTAGAAATCAATGAATAAAAAACAATTAGAAAAGGCATAAAGAGACAATTTATGAAAGAATAAATACAATGGCCAATAAAATAGAAAAAGGATTTTAAACTTTATAGGTAAACAGAAAATAAAATTATGTACCATTTTCACCTATAAAATCCGTAAAGGCTAAAAGTGTGTTTTAAAGTATTGTGTACCTATATGTGTGTGTGTGTACATATATGTATATCATCTTTTTGGCATATTTGTGGAGGGAAAATTGGCAACACATATTAAAAAACTTGGACATGTTTTTAACTTTAAACCTAATAGTTCCACTTATAGGAGTCTGTCTTAAAGACTATATCAGCAATGAGGTAAAAAATTGATGTGAAAATATAGTTATAGAAAAATTATTTATAGTAGGAAAAACATAAAAATTATAAAGTAAGAATAGAAGTATGATTAAATGTTCATACTTCCATGAAATGGGAAAAGCTCTAGGAAGGAAGTACCTCTGCCTGTTTTGTTTATTAGTACATCCCCAGTACCTAACTCAAAGCAGAGAACATTGTAACTACTCAAAAATGTGTGAAATGAATGGATACATGTTTTGATATGGATAAAAGTACAGTACAAACATTGAAATGTTTTCAAAAATAATAAGGTAAATATTCATTACAAAATAATGTGTGAAAGCAGGATATTAAGAAAAGTTTAACATAGTCCCAAGTTTATTTTAAAAGTATTTGTATGACTAGAATAAAAGACTGAAAAGAAATATACTAATCTATTCAATGATTTTCTAAATATATGGTGAAATTACTCTGATATTCAATAATTTCTCCACACTTTTAAGGCATTGTCCAAATTTCTGCAATCAACCACTTTTCTAATTATGAAACAAATCAATATGCCAAAAAATCAACTACAAGAGGACCCCTTCATTCTAAATATTAAAACCAGATAGCCTATAAACCAGAAAGTAACCAGCAATCACAGATGCTGTGAAGAGAGTCCAAACATCCTGCTTTAAGGCTCCC
>PVKH010027283.1:0-13043 GCA_004027955.1 Chaetophractus vellerosus | reverse complement strand
TCACTGTGGCCCAGTGACTATCTTATCAATGTTCTTGTATTTATTATTTTTGTTGGGCAGTCCTTAAGTCTTCAAACAGACAAGTGAACTTAGAGAATGTCTATCACTGCTTCATCCTTTCTAGCATATAACATAATTGGCTAGAGGTCTTACAGGAAGATAGAGATAATTCTACCTATCCATCCGCTGTCAAGAGAGTCAAAGAGAGCCAGAGAGCCAGACACAGAAAGACAGAGAAGGGGGGGGGGGGCATTCAGAGGATGAGAGAGAAGAAACAGAGAGACAGAAAAATATATGATTAATTTTTCCTGGAGTTAGGGGAAGCTTCAAAAACAAGGGATTATTTCTGCATCTTAAAAGACATTAAAATTTACTAGTGGGGATGAGGTTTAGTCACATCCTAAGCAGAGGAAAGAGAAAGTTCAGTGCTATGGAACAGCATGGCCCCTAGAGAACAGGGAGAAAGGTGGTAAGATCAGAGAAGAGAACTAGCATGTGTGGGCAGGCAAGGGGGCCGAGGGGTTACTGGCAGTGAAATGGTAAAGTGGAATGTGGATTAGTACCTCGAACATCAAGTTAAATCAGACATTTACCAGTCAATGTGCAAATTTTAGGGACAAAAGTGAAACTGGATTTTATCTGTGTTTTAGAAACAAAACTCTGGTATTAGTGTGGAAAAGAGATTGAGCGGTGGGAAGAACCTAGGGACAGAGAGAGCAGTTAGGAAGAGACAAGGTTATTATTAATATTTCATATGAGACGTGGTACTATGGGACTAAAGTAGAGCCTGTGAAGATGGAGAAGAGGGATAAATATGAGACACTCCAGAAGGCAGTGGAAATTGCACATCTTAATAGATCCTGGTTTAACCTGCTACCCTTTCTGTGGTACCCACTCCGATTTTAACTTGTCCAGACCCAGCTTCCTGCCCTATCTTTGTGAATTATCACCCCACATAACAGAAGAGAAACATGTGGTCATCAAAGCTGAGCAAGATTAAAGTTAAGTTTTTATTCTGTAATCATGTACTACTTATACTATTAGGCCTTATTTAACTTACAGACTTTTTAACAATGTTAATGGTTTAATAGTTGATGCACAAATAGATGCCAGTTACACAAGAATTTAATCCATACATTGGTACAAGTTTGGAAGGAGGTTTTACATGAAAATACTGTGTTATCTGATTCATGATTGAATGTATTTTAAAGAAAAACCAGTTGAATCTTTGAAAAATGTACAATTGACTAAATGTAGACTTTTCTACTTTAATTGAAATTGCTTCTCAAAATCAATTTGTCACTATTGAAGAGGCTTTAATAAAGTTTTATTAACCTTCACTAATTAATAGGCATAGAAGATATAGCTCAGAAAGAAAAGTACTACATCCTACCAAGTATAGTTCTGAGAGTGTTTTATTCTTGCCTTGTTAATCATATGCAAATATGCTTTATAACTGTTGATACATTCATCTTCATAATGTCTTTTCAGCTTCCTAAAGTGAAGTTTAAGACATTCCTAGAGGAGTAATAGGCTGCATATAATGGAATGGGGAATGAAAACTTTGGTTCTATATGCTTAATTAGTTTCTAATTTCTCTGTAATCTCATCATGTCTCTAATAGAAAATAATATTGACCACACATGTGGTGCAATTGGGTGCTGGCATTTTAGATCATTCTCAAGGGAGTCACTCAATTATTTACTATAAGACTAATGTACTACTAAATCAAATTAGATTTTACCTTGTGTCATTTTAAAATTAAATGAGCAAACAGCACCCGATGAGCAGCATAGAGGCTTATTGTTAGAATTAAGTGAAGTAAGGTGCCCAGCACACACACAAAAAAATCTGACAACTTTCTCTGCTCTATTTAAAGGACAGGTGTTCACATCACATCCCACAATCAGGAAAAAAGATGGGAGGAAAAAAAGCCACACTTTGCACCCTGAGATAAACAAAACAAAGCCAGTGAACGACAATGACAATTAAAACATAGACTCATTCTCTCTGGTTATTGTTCCCAAATTAAACAAAATCTTAAGTTTTTCTTGTAAGTTGACTTCCTAAAAAAAGTAGCTTTATCCTGATGTTTGCAATGTTGATGTCCAGAGATATGGGGCATTTTTTGTGAAGGTGATAATGACGTAGAAAGTTACTGATTTTCTACCAAAAACACTCACTACTAACTTGGTAACTTAAATATCTAGTCTATTTTATTTTATTTTTTAATTTAAAGAACTAGTTCATCAACATTCATACTGGTCAGTGTATCTGGCACAGATTATCTGACTTTATCTATTGTGTGTGGTCAGTGTCTAGCAAGGGTCCATCCATTTGTACTGGCTGACAGTGCCTGTAGAGTAAATATGTATTAAATGATAGCTGGATATACAAAATTCTCAGGGATGTTTTTTTAATGTTTTAGCTGAGCATGATTTGATGTGAACACAGGATTCCTGCATATTCATTGGTGGAATAGGCATGAAAACTATGTTCAATTAACCTTGCAGAAACATACATTACTGCTTTAAATAACTGCAAGTTTATTCAAGTGTATTGTCCAAAGTCTCATAGTTCTGCTAAAGTCGCCAGAGCACTTTCAGCTTAAAACATCATCAGAGAGAATGTGTATTTATGCACATAATATTCACTTTGAAAATGCATGCCTTAATAATCACAGTAATAACTGCAACAATTTATTGAGCCTTGCTTTTAATCAGGTGTCAGAGACTCCTTTGAAAAGAAATAATTTCCCTGTGGAAAAGTACAACACTGACCACACACAATAGATAAAGTCAGATAATCTGTGCCAGATACACTGACCAGTATGAATATGTTGATGATTCTAGACACACTTAGATGGCCCAGACTGATCACTCCAGATGAGACATAATATGACTGACCCACATGATTAACCCTAGAAACTGACAATTCCCAACAAACCAGCTAATCTGGACATAAAGACTACCCTGCTAGCTGGCCCAGCAGAATCTGACCTGCCCCACACCCTTGAAAAGATGGGCATGCTTAAGTTGTGCTACCAAAGACTCCCTAATGGGGCACCTTCTATCTTCAATTTTTATTAAGTGCTTAGATATGTTTTCCCAAGATTCAGTTGGGCAAGCTTTCAAGTAATCAATTCCAATAAACACTCAGGTGTCCTATGATTCATTGAAAACTATGCTTGTTAATTTTTAAATTTCATCTCTGCCTAGTGACAGGTAGGTAAACATTAAATTTTTTAAAATTTTCAGGCATTCCTTAGTGCTCATTAATTTAATCTTTTCAAAATTCATTCAGAAAATGTTTATCATAGGTAATGTTAATGCACTCCCTCTCTCGAACTTCAGACAGAGCAAACTATTTCAGAAATGCATTTGCCATTAAGTCTCTTCCAAGGAAATACTAGGACGGAATCTATATGTGCCTTATAAAACTTTTATTTAGTAACAAAAATACATTGTACCCTCATAATAATTTTATCACTGATTTATTAAGTATTTAATCTGATATAAATGAGATTGTATTTACAGTGAATTATTTGAACAAATAAAATCATTAACATTTTAATGCTAACAATTAAGGTCTGTTAGAATGATGGATATATGTTCCACTAAGTACTGCCAATTTCCTAACTATTACAGTTAGTCTTATTCATTCATCGTTCTGTTCAAGCAGTTTGTTGAGCATGTACTACATATTTGGACTTTGGAGATCAATATATTGATGCAAAATACATGAAATTTTGATCTTTGCCTTCCAGTTTCTAATCCATTTTGAAAACAAGCCACACTGAAACATGAAATACAAGCATCATATCAAAGTATACTTTTAGTGGTTCTTTACAGTCTGAACTCTCCTTAAACTGTCATTGAAATCTCTTCATAAACTGACACTAACATAATTTTATCCTATCCTCTTACTTTCTACATTATTTTTTAGCTAAATATTTTATTTCACAATCTCCTCAATATGTTATACTCTCTTGCATCAATTTTTTTCATGCTATAAGAAGTAAATATATACAAGGAATAGATGGAGAGGATCATGGAGGAAATGGAACATGAACTGAGTCTTAAAAGGAGAATGGGGCTCCAACCAAGTGCAAAAGAGTCTCGGCTGTCAGGCAAAGGAGCTTAGCTTTGATTTGATGGACACCTCAGAGCTTCTGTGCTTTCTTTTTCAATCTTGCTTTCTTTGTGAGAGCTCTTTCTCCGTTTCCAGGTCTGGGGGACCTCGGTTACCTGGTTACTTTGGTACACAGGCCATTCTGAAATTAAAAAGGTGGGTTGATCCAGTATTTAGTAGGTGGAAAATGAACAAGAGAACAGCAAAAGCTGTTTCAAAGTGTCCATTTTCATGGAACTTAGTGAAGAAAACTTCAGTTTAAGAAATCCTCGTCTTTCCTTAGGCCAAAATTAAGCTTTAAGATTTAGAAGTAAATAGAAAATCAAGCATCACCTCTCCTCTCGCAGCAAACAAAAGAAAACAAACCTTGTGGCCAGGACAGCAGGAATCTGGCTTTGTAAAATTGCAATCAAAGCTGCTCCGTTGATCAGCCAGCAGTGGATCTGACGTGGTAATCTGGGAGCATGCCACCTCCATGATGCTTTCAATCCTAGTTAGCAAATACCCCCTCCTAAGCTGAAATCTGTCTCCTGTGAGTAACCACGAGAGCCATAAGGTCTATAAACCCAAAGGAAAGTGCCTATTCTTTTCCAAATCCCATTATAAATGAGGAACATTTCAGAAACAAAGATTGTTTAAATTAACATATTTTTATCTGAAAATCAAAACTGTAGGAGCACATATGTGTTCTGGGATATTTCCACTAATATAGAATATGTTATTCATTTTTTTCAAAGGTAAAACGGATGTATGCTTATAGAGAGATGCAATTAAACTTTTAGAAATAAATAATTAAACCATCTGGCAAGAGTATAAGAAAATGACTTATAAAAATGTGAGAAAAATCACAATGAAAAAAGTTCCTTTTTGAGTATTTGGAAATGTGATACTAATTCCCTTAGTACCGAATACTTTGACTTTTCTTCAAAGGTTTTCATATAACTTCATTTAGATAGATTTAAACTTAGCTCAAGCATATTTTGTTTAAAATGCAAAATTTTCAGTAAATACTGCTCTGGAATTTGTGGGGGAGATTTTTTATTATAATTTGTTTACTTTGGTCAGAATGAAAATTAGTGGAAAATTTAGAATACCTGTGAAAGAAGTAAACACCTCAGTGAACAGTATATCCAAAATGCTATCACCTTTACCTTGTCCCCAAAGAAATAAAATTAGATCATGTCAATCAAAGAAGTTTTAAGTATATTCTTGGTAAGTGCATAAAAATTTAAGGAAAATAACTAGATTTCTATATTTAAGAGAAAGTCATTAATTTTATGATCTGCATTATATATAGGAAAGTCACCGCAAAAGTGGTCTTTGGGGTTTTTACTTTTCCTTTTATGTGATGGAGTTTAAAAAGATGAAAGGCAAGCTTTTGTGTTTACATCTGGAGTATAAAAGCAGCTCAGTGTGAGGAAAGGACATTCCATGAAATACAATGTCAGAAACATTCTCAGTCAGAATTCCAGAAATAGCAAGATGTTAAATAGATAATTAAAATGACTTCAAGGTTTAAACCATAGGGACTTAGGGTTTTAATCATGTAGTTTATACTCATCAGTAGTTTTTGGCTTTTATCTTGATCATATTTTGATGCGCTCTTTGGGGGAAGAAAGACCAAGCTCTGTGCTTCTGAAATTCTTTGGTTTGATAGGATTTGATATTTGCATGCTTAACACAAAATAGCCATCATTTTATTAGATGGCTGGCAGAAGCCTTCAAGTGGTGCTGTGTTGTAGAAACATAATGGGATTCTCCATTTCTGATGAAATTGGAAAGCTGTGGGAACTTCTGTGTCATGGCATAGGAATTGTGTTACCCACGGTGTAAGAATTTCTTTTTGTCAGGGAAGGAAGCAAACAGAGAGGTGTATCTAATCACAGTTTTAATTTAAAAAGGTTTTATTTTAAAATAATTTTTTGAAAATAATGCAAACATAAATATGTAAGTTTGGCAGCAAGATGCTTATTGGATAAAAGAGCAAATATCTAAATATGTTAGGAAAAGGTGACATCATCAAAAATGTATACAGTTTAGAAATTTAGTCATTCCCTTCTCTTGGTGCATGAAGCATTATTTTTTTTTTCTATTTCACTTTCTACATCTGAAAAAGGTACTATCATTATACTTGATAACTGAGGGCATAAAAATTGGTACACAAGAAAATGTTCATAACATTGAAAAACTATTATTTTCACAGCTTCCTAGAGTAAGATTTAATACTTAACTTTGCAATAAAGTAGTGTATACCTTGTACAGTGCAAAAGATCATAAGATCATTAAACATTTTTCAATACCAAGTCTCACATCAGTCCTTTTACCACATTAAGCAAAGATATATATGTGGGTTAAAATTACTGTAACCCTTTAATATCTTGGATTAAAAACAAAGCAGATATTTCTCCGTTTTACTAAATGAACACACAGTAAGTGATATTTAAATAGTTCTCTGTATATTTGCTAATGAAATGGGAATTAAAATAGCTATAGAACAAGATGTTTCCAGTACTGAAACACTTCAAAACTCTCCATATCTCATATAGGACAAAAATATTAAATCATCCAACATGATTGTTGCATTGGATAAGAAAATCATAGTAGACAGAAAGCATATCAACGGAAATGTTCTTATTCACAAATGCGTTTTAAGTAGTAAAGCTGCAGATGCTGTTTATACTTTGGTTTAATTGCTTGAATACACATGCAGGTGGAGAAAATGCTAACTTGTGCATATTAGAGTGATTGGTGGCAAAGCAAAATATCCTTCACTTATTAAAAAGAATTTGTAGAGCAATATCAATTAAATGAAGAAAATATAATTGATGATTTTAAAGCATCATTCACAAATTGCAGATGATTTTTAAAACTGAATAATATGTGGTCAAATATATAACTTTTCAAAAGCATCATTTTACTATACACTGAGGTAGAACTGAACTTTTGATGATTAGTTTAAATTTGTTTCCAACTTTATGTTAATTTCTGAAGACACTAAGCAACTGATTTTTTGTACTGACACCGTTATCTTTGTGGTTCAGTTTTAATCTTCTAAATAATGGAGTCTAGGTAAAGTGAAATTTAGATTTCCTTTTGGATTATGTTCTCAGCTATTACAACAAAGGCATCAGGTTATAAGAGGAGTATTTCAATAGTGGCGTTATCATCAAATGTGTTAAACAAAAATCAAATCTACTATACACAAATGAAAAATTTGGAAAAACTCTAAAATAAAAAGAATACTTGTTTTCAGTATTTACTTGCTCATGGTAAATTCTAATGCTTCTAGGATTAAAGTCCGATTTCATTGGTGGTATCTCTTGGAGTCATGGAGTTTTCCTTAACTTGTGATTTTGTGGCACCTCTATAAATCAGGTATTGTAATGCTATGCTACTCAGTACACACAGAGCACTAGTGACTCATCATCCTTTATCCCATAAATATGGAGCCTTCTATTTCCATCTAATATCAGAAAATGTTCATCAGTTCATCTATTTCATCCCAAATTCTTCAAATCGTTTTAAATCCTTACAAAATCTCTCTCAGCATGGAGTATTGTCTGGATTTTTCTAAAAATATTTTGGATGTAATTTGGACATCCTTTAGGAAAAAAATAACATTTTAAGGTTTTAACTAAAAGAGCTGGAATTAAATACTCTAACACAAAATAAGTTAAAATAAATATGTTATTGTATTTCAATCCCATTGAATTATTGGTCTCAGATGTTCAAGAGTACCACAACATATTTAAAGCCTGAGGCTGTTTTACACACACACACACACACACACACACACACATACATATCCATGCACGCATGCACACTTTTAAAAAATTCAGCTGAAAAAAGTAACATTGAAAAGATTCCTTCAAAATGAGCAAGATATTTACCTGAATTTACCTTATATTCAAAATAATTAATTACTACACTAAACTTTTTATGTGTTAGCAAAGTTGTTGTACATACAAATCATATATTTTTTCATGAAGCTTTCTTTACTCAAATAAAATCACTTCAGAATAACAATTTACCTACAATATCAAATTCTTTATATTTTAGTTCATATTAATGGAAAATAAAATTGGTTTATTAACCATCAACTCTTCTACTCCAAATCAGGAATTTTAAATAACTAAGCTTGAATATTTATAACACAAACTCATTCATATCAATCAGACATAATTTTTATTTTGCCTTTTTGAGAAATGATCTAAATACCCAATCATTTAAGAATGGAGATTATAATTAAAACAGTATGCAATTTAATGTTAATCAGAAATTATATGATGTACAGTAGCAGCTAAAAAGATTCAAATGACTTCCCAATAAGAGAAGTAAAGCTTCGAACAGTCTTTTAATAAAGGCTTTTTTGCCTGGTAGGAAAAGATTGTTAGTTGTAAAAAGAAACCTTTTAAACTAATATGATGAGGTGCATGTAAAAATTAATATTATGCTCTAATGTTCTCTCTAGTGAGTAGCCTAGGTTGATTTATTCATTTAGGTAATTATGTTCAGCAATATTAGTAATTCACTGTTAAATTGAATTTGGAGAACACACAATAAATTGAAACTGTAGTCATATTTCTTTCTCAATGTGTAACAAACAGAGATGTATTGATGTAAGTTCTGAATGTACTACATAAGTTAAATTCCCTAGACTGCAATTTGATCAAAAGGCTTTAGACATTTACTTGAGCTATATTAGGCGGCTGCCATTGGATGGCAGTAAAATTCTACATCAATCACTTTAAGCAAAGTGAAACTGGAAAATAATGGGACTTTTCTCTTATTATTTAACAGCAGAATGCTGATTTAAAAGGCTAAGCTCTGGGGGTTGTGTATACTGTAGCAAAAATCAGAAATTTTTAGAATTGTTTTCTTTTTACTCTCTTCATTTAAAGGAAGATGCAATTTTAGAAGAGATATTTATAGTATTTCATCATGCCAAGAGACATGTTTTTGTCTTATGTTTATATAGGAAAAATAATTCAATATTTTTAAAAGGCATAAGTTATGGGAAATTAATAAATATTTATGTTTTGAACCTTCTACACATTATCAATATCTAAGTCCATTTTTTTATTCAATTGTAAAGTGCTTGTATTTTTATTACATGCAGGCCTGTAAAGGCTAATTTATTTTAAAAGCTATGAACATGATAATGCTTAAGTTTTATATCTTTAGAATTTTAAACAGAAAACAAAAATTTTAAATCACCTATGAAATTTTGCTAATCGATGTTATGATATTACATAAGAGAAATTTTCCTTCCATGGAGACCTTAAATTATATGCTTGTGTACTACTGAAATCAATCAAATATTTTGCCCTTGAGATTTAAAGACAATGTTGAATATGTCTGACCTTGTGTTAATTTACGGTTACCCAAGAAAAATTCACATAAGGGGCAAGTTTGAAAAAGAAATCCTTTGTCATCTCAAACCTGTTGTGTTTGTCACGTGAAATTAACAGGAACAAATAGTGCAGAGAGCAAAAAAAATGATAGATGCTCTAGTTGCTATCTTTCAAGTAGGAATGTATATTCTTATGTCACCACTCTTTCATTTAGTTTCTTTTGTTGTTGTTGTTAGAAGTTAGTAAATTCAATTACGATTTATTTGGCAATAAATTGAACCAATTGTTTTCAGAAAATATTCAGGGTGGTCTGATACAATGTGAAAGCTATTAATCAGGATTTCCTGGGATCAAACCACAGACTTTCCTGCTATTTATTCTTTCCCTCACTTTATGTTTAAAGTCTATTAAAAGTTTATAGTCTGCCAAAGATCATATTAGGCATTAAAATTCAGACATCTCATTCTTGCTGCAAAGATTGTTGGAAGAAAAGAAAATAAATGGGTTATCATGAAACCATTCTCATCACGAGGAATGTAAAAAAACATGCACAGTGGAACAATATTCATTTATTTTTACGACAATGCTTGGGAAGAGAAAAAAGGAAGTGAAATAAACCTAGGGATGTCTAGTATTATTACTTCCATGCACAGGGAGTTATGAAGGCTGGAATGAAATATCTCAGCCTGCAGAAAATATATATTTAACCGTGTGTGTGTGTTTGTGTGTGTATTTGTGTGTGTGTGTGAGTGCATGTGTTGTAGCCCGTGATTTTTGGAGGTGCTGGTTTACTAAGTTAATAAGTTTATTCCTGATGAAAGAAAACTGATTGAACATCTATTTATATTGGTGTTTAGCAGTATTTTCAATGTTTATCCCACAGAAGTTTTGTCAGAATAAAGAAGACATTTACATGTAATTCTGTATGTGCCATTAACAAACGAGACATGGTTGAAAAAAATAAATGAGTATCAAATATTCATAAAAATAAACATGCTGTATTTTTTTAAAATACAATCATTTTTCCCATTTTTGATTTAGACATTTTGTATCTGTACGCAGGGTCAAAACCAAAGTGTTTCTCTTCATCTTAATCTTATTTGGCTATTTATGCCTATAAATTCAAAGAATAAGCTGATTTTAGTCTGAAATTTAAGAAAACATGTGCAAGGGCATACATTTGACTTCCTTGTATTAAGGGATACTATATATCCAAATGTAAGTATCTGGATATTTCTATTAATTTAGAAAGATAAAGATGTGTTAGAATTTATCCTCAATAAGTATGTTGTAAATACTTTCAAAAATAAAATAGTAAAAAATTATTGGAAACAACTGTTTGCTTATCTATAAATGCCACAAAATAATCACTATAGATCTTTGAGGAAATTTTGGGGCTTTATCCAGTTCATTTTTAGAAATACAGCTTTTTATTTCAAATGTTGCAATAAATATATTTAAAAAGATAGTTCACAGTATGCTTTACACTCTCTGGGGCATATTCTTTCATTCACCGCTATTAAGTCTATACCAAGCATAGTAGTAAGTGTACACATGGTGTAGCTAAACTCTATAGGTTTTGAGCATTGGGTCTGAAACTTATTGTGTAAAATGGGGAGTTCATTTAATCTTCTGGGCCTTTATTTTCCTTCTCTTTAAAAATGTAGAAAATAATATTACCTACATCGAAAGTATTTTTTTTTGTAATGAGTAAATGAAGAAAAAATATATCACTTAGAAAAAATATATATATGCATATCACTTTGAAGAGTGATGGCAGTGTATAAATATTGCTATAATTACACTGTGCCAGGAAAACATTGGAGAAAAAGCCAGAGAAACTGCTCTCAAGGACTAGCCAAAGAGATATTCAAGCCAAGAGTTTTGTCTTTACAGGCATGGATGGGAGATGTACAATCATATTGCAATAGTGAATGAAGTGATAGCTCTATGCTATGGCTAGCATAAAACACATAGAAGAGGACACCCGATCTTGCTTGCAGGATGCACATTTGGGTGGAGATTGGGATAAAAAGCAACACTTCCATGAGGAAGTGTGGCTTTAAATGGGTCTTAAAGAAGAAAAGGAGTACATAAAATGCATTTGAAATACTAAATATGATCCTTATCCTCAAGGAGATTTTAATTGAAGAAGGAAGAATCAAATAATAATGCCATTCATATATATGGTCTTACACTTGTAGTGGAATTTAACTCCTGCCATTTAATTTGACACTCAGATAACTCAATGAGGATAATAGGGCTGGGGGTGTATATATATTACATCTATATTGTAAATCTGGAAACAGAAACAGTAAAATACCAAATGTCCTATCCAATTTTTACAACCAAAAATGACCATGTCTGAATTAAAAACAAACAAACAAACAAAAACACTTCTAATGCAAATTCCACTTTAATCCTACCCTTCGGTCACCATATTATTAACATAGATATGTACTTTAAAATAACTATTAGTGAATGAAAAAATATAAAATATATGTTACTGATTTTATCAATTGGTTAAAAATTAGGTGGAGATTGGGCCAAAATGGCAAGTCGCATACAAATTTACTTCTCTTACAAATAAAAAGATCATGTATCTATTTTCAAGAAGCCTTAAAAAATTATAAAGTCAAACCAAAATATACATTTGCACCATCAATATAACCAGAAAAGATAAGGAATACATAGAAGATAGTAAAATAGAGTTGGGTGAATATGAATATGAGAAATGAACAAACCAAAACAAAGAATATATGCAACAAAAAGCTTCTACAAAGGCAAAATGAAATTTCTATTTTGATGGAAGAAATGCATTATTTAAATTAGAACCTTAATAGAAAATATGAAGAGATAATCCATACTCATCTATCATTTGAGGAAATGGCAACACCATGAAGAAAAGGCCCAAACCAGTGAATGTAACAAATGCCTCCCAATGTACAAATTAAAAGGGAAAATAGAAAACTTAAAACGAGGGAGACAATATGATAAAACGTCCATTAGCAACAACAAGAAGCTATGATAAAAGAAAAAAAAAAACTGTGATCATCTAAATGTAAAATTCAGTATGGACCAAGTAACTGAGCTCTTAAGCAGAAGATAAAATTAGTGAGCTGAAAGATTGTACTAAGGAATTAGAGCCATACCCCATAAAAGGTCTTTGGTTTTTAATATTCAAACCACATAGAAATTAATATTTCTTAATATAATTTATTTTGGCTGGTGTTTACATAGTAAAATGAATATTTACATAACTGAACTCAATAAAGCATTTTTTAACAGAAAAATGTGGGAAAAGATTTTATGTAACAATTTGGTAGTCTGTCCAAATCAGGTGTAGATATTTTGAAAAGCATGCTGAGTGTTGAAAAAAGGTATGAGTGGATTGTTTATTCTAGAAGCTTAAAGAGGTTACTAAAAAGTAAGTTATAGTCTCCTGGTTAGTATATACATGGGGAAATATGTTTAAGAACAAAATTTTAAGATTAAAAGGGAATCTCTATCTCAACATGCAGTGAAAAAGCACAAAGAGATGGAAGGAGACATGACTGA
>PVKH010027282.1:0-13041 GCA_004027955.1 Chaetophractus vellerosus | reverse complement strand
GCTTTGATGTTGGAGAGAAGGCCCCGGGAGAAGAGAAGTGAGCCGTTTGCCTGATAGTCTACAGCTGGCCTTGTGGAGAGACACAAAGCATAGAGAGCCTCATGGTCTACAGCTGAACTTGTGGAGGAAGCAGAAGCTAAGCCTGGAGAGAAACACAGCCCCGGGAAGAGAGGAGCCCAGAAGCCTGAACCCTGGCAAACGTCTGCAACTGTCTTGCTCCAACACGTGGCAATGGACTTTGGTGAGGGAAGAAACTTATGCTTTGTGGCCTGGTAACTGTAAGCTTCCACCCCAAATAAATACTCTTTATAAAAACCTACCAATTATTGGTATATTGCAAAGGCACCCCTTTTGGCTGACTAATACAGTGTACAAGTATCTATTTGAGTTCCTGCTTTCAGTTATTTGGGGTATATACCTAAGAGTGGAATTGCTGGGTCATATGGTAATTCTATCTTTAACTTTTTGAGGAATACTGAACTGCTTTCCACAGTGGCAAACCCATTTTATATTCCTACCAGTAATCCAAGAGTTCCAATTTCTCTGTATCCTCACTAATACTTATTTTCCATTTTTTATTCCAAGTAGGTATAATAACGATTTTTTAAAAAAGTGTTAAGACTTACCTTTAGTGTGGATTTCTTTTATACAATACTGACCAGGTTTTGTTCTGCAGGTTCCAAAGTCTATAAGACATCCATGAAAGGGGACTGAGAGGTTGCATAATCTACAAATCACACCTCCAACGTCTCCAAGGACAAGGGAGAAAGAATAAGGGGAAAATAGAGATGGAGACCAAAGAGAGATAAAAAGAGGAAAATGGAGATACCCAAAAATAAAGCAGTGATTTTCAACTTTAAAACACAGGCAATATTTTTTAAATTAATTTTTAAAACTCACATAAATTTAAATGATTTATATTTTGAGAATGTAATGGTGAAAATTTCAAAGCATATGTTATGTTCATGAATTGGAAGCACTTTGAACTGATACTAATCAGAAAGGATGCCAGGTGGTCTAAACAATTCAGTTGGATAAAATATATTTAGTTCTTGGTGCCTGGATTAATCAAACCAAAGTTAGTTAGCCAGAGAACTTAGTGAATTTCAGCCACACATCCACTAGGAAATGAAATGCAGTTAGGACTGTATTTCAATGCCTAAGGCAGCACATTATATATAGTGTGTTCTTCATGAATATTTATTGCTTGAATAATGTTTACCTTCAATACTCAAATTCATTTTGGTTATGTAGAAACAGCCCAGAGATTCGTAAACTCAGTCAACATAGGTAAGGTTGGAAAACATTGTCCAAAAGATTGGTTACCAAATTTGTGCAACAGATTTATTTGAGCAGTTAAAATAGAAGAAACACAGATTCCCAGAGCTCCTGCAGACTGAGTCATGATCTATGGGAGGTGGAGCCCTGGAATCTGTGTTTTAGATATGAAGAACCAGCCGAGGGCCTGTGGTTTGGGTGGAGATGCCTGGACTAGTGTTTGTGGTCAGAGCTGGAGAGCTCATCAGCATCAATAAACAATGCAGAGCATTAAACAGATTTTTCTGTAATTGAGCCAAAATTTGTCCGAGGATCGTGTTCATAGCCCCACCTTTCAACATATAAACACCATGGCCATGTCACTCCTATTCATTGATAACCCCAAAGAAGGGTTTAACTGACACTTTGAGCAATGTATTTTATAGCTCTCTCTGCCACATTGGGGGCTGTAAGTGTTGTTTTAGTAGAAAATAGGCTAATAGGAAATTAGTCTGATGAGGCCAATTAATTCCTGTTAACTCAACTCCCCTAGTTCAACTTCACTGAAAGCAACTTGGGGCAATTCCACATTGGTTCTCTCACGGACCATGATATTCTTTCAATCCATAGTCAATTATCCATCAACAAATCTTTTTTAAGAGCTAAGGTTGTGCCAAGCACTCTGCTGAGCAATTTACTTGCATTAGTTCAGTCATTTCCCATAATAAATCTTTGAGGTAGGAATTATAGTTGCCCACATTTCACATAAAAGAAAACTGAAGTCTCAGGATTATAAGTAGCTTGCTCAAGTAGCAAAGACAGGGGGAAGACCAAAGTCTGTTCAAATCCAAGGCCCTTATTCCTAGAAGTACACCCTGTCACAGGAGCTGTATCCCAAACCTTTTGAATATCCCAAACCTTTGCTGTCACCCTCATCCTGATGGAAATCTTGGGTCATCCTGGATTCAGGGTCAGCTGCCTGCTCTGAATACTAAAATGCTTGTTTCTCCAAGTCAGCCATGAGCAAGCTTTCCTCCTGTATTAGGATTTCTTAATCATAGAACTTGCCCCAGTAGACCCACTGCATTCTTTGGACCTTTATTGCCAAGAGGATACCAAGGTGGGGAGCTCCCATGATGCCAGATTTTCCTCTGCCTTGCCTAAGGGACCAGACTATTTCTAGGAAAGATCTCTTCCAGCTCCTTTCTGTCCCTCTCAGATAGACCCAACCCCTTCTGATTCCACATGTGACACCCAGAGCTTCTTCCCCTAAAGCACTGGCCCTGAAATTCTTCACTATGGCTAAAGATGATGCCTTAATGTTTGGATACTTCTGCTGACTGTAATTGTTCAGTTGCCAGAATACTTTAAAATACATTCTCAGATCCTATTTCCTTTCTTCCAGTCTCTTTTTATCTGAAAATTTATTGGCAGTTTTATCAACATCTAATACATGATATATTCTGATTTGACAACTAAGGTTAAAGCTTCAGGTTATATGTAAAATGAATAGCTTTCTTACACGACTAATTCTAAAGTACACTATTCTAGTCTATGACTTTATTAGAGGAAGAATATACTATATATAATTATTTAAATGCCTATTATAAATTACATATAATTATTTGAACATATATTATAAATCATGATGTTGATGACCTTTTCTAATAACCATTGCTTACCTCATGGGCAGTCCTGCGAAGCAGAGGTAAGTTCCAATAACAAAATTTATCTTTGTGCTGAATTTTCTTCTCTTGCCCTCAAATCTTCTCTAAGTGCCCAGCAAAATTAATGCAGTCCTTTCCCTGAATCTTTTTTTTTTTTTAAATTTCATGATAGTCAAGAGAGTGAAGATATCTTCTTGCAATTCTTCAGCTATTCGATTGCTCCCTACCACCTACTTTACAGGGAGCAGTATAAGGGTTTAAAGTGGAGCAGAGACCCAAGCTGTGCAGGGTGAGTCTCTGCTGCCTCCCCTGCACAGAGTAATGGGAACTCACCTGTGCACCGTACTATGTAATGAGAGCAGTATGTGAAGCACAGGCCACAAACTGGTGGTCAGTGGGGCAGACCTGGGTTGTTTAATTGGTATAGAGTTGTTTTTAAAAATTGTACTAGTTGCCAAAATTTAAAAAGTGGGAGAGTTTTCATAAAAATATGAACTTCTGGTTTCTCTTGAAGAATCAGAAGCTTTGGCATTGTTGGGCTCTCCTTTCTCCAAGGCAGCAGACATCTGTAGCTGGGTACTAGCTGTCCCCTTTTAGACAGAGCACTCCCTCTTGTTTTATAGCTGGCTGGCTTCTCTCATATATATTATTTTCCCAAACATGGTAGGCATTTGAGTTAGTGACCCCCAAATTTGGTACCCACAGTCTCTGGATCTTAAGAATATTGTCTATTTCTAGGATGCCTTGTAGATTCTTCCTATTAAATTGTAGTCTCCAGACCAACAGCATCCGTGTCACTTGGAAGCTTCTGGGAAATGTAGAATTTCGAGCCCTACTCCAGACCTACTGAACTAGAAGTTTAACAAGAGTCCCAGGCGATCCATTTGCAAAAATAAATAAATTTGAGAATCACTGCTGTAGAAGTCACCATTTCTTGCTCCTTCCTAAACCTACTCTTGGATTAACTATCTTCTGACTCTAAGAGACGCCACCATATTTACTCCAGATTCAATGGCTTCTCTAACATGTTACTATTTCACTGAGAGGAAGAATTTCCATGGTGGTGCTACAACATGCCTGCTCAGAAGCATTACCTTCACGAACATCCACCTGGTTTAAGGGGTGGTAAAGGATATCTGTTTTGGGCCTTAAGGATTTTGTAAAAGGAACAAAAAACTCCTTGTTACCTCCTTTATGGAGTTCTTTTTTAAACAAATGAATGTTGGAGTTGGTGGAAAAGAGCCCTAAAACAAGTGAAGTGCTAGGAGGGCCCTATCTACGCTTTGTTTTGGTTCTAATTAATGTACTTACTTTGTCATATTTATAAGGCCTTCCAGCCTAGATTGGTTAATTTTAGGTGGAGCAATAATAATAGCAAAATGTGGGCCATCATCTACTAGTGCAGTCTCCTCATTTATAAAATAAGATTTAAGAGCATCTAACTCATAGGGTTGTCATGAGGTTTAAATGAACAAATACACATGAAATGTTTAGAACAGCACCTGGCATATAGTTAGTGCTCAATAAACACTAGCTCATTATTAATCAAGTTATATGTGTGTTATAAGCACCTTATATTAATTAAGCTCATTTTTGCTTAATTCTCTTATAATTCTGCAAACTCTTATGTAATTTTCCATGTTTGATTTGTGCTTTCCTAATAACTTACCACCAAAGAGGCAGAATAAGATAAAAGCACCAGCAAAGACAAGTCTTCTCATTCTTAGATTTCCAGACAAAAGGAAGATGGAAGAAAAAACACCTTCCACTATTAAACCTTTCCTGGGGAATTCATAAAGAAAATTACACATTTATGTTAGCTGGTTTTAAATGGAAATGACTGGCTATGTTTCATTTATTTCACTAAGAAATAAAAAATAAATTTGTTTTATGAAGGAATTAAAAATGAGTTACCTGTTTTTAGAAAAAAAATCACTCATAAAATCTTTCCTAGTTGCAGAACATTTTCAGTTTAAATGTATTCTCATTAACATATGCCATGCCCTCCCATTATTTTTTCCCGTGAATTACAATTGTTTAATACAAAAATATGAAGTGATATAGATGATGTTTTTGGAATAATGTTCTGTTAAAAAATCCTTTTAACTGTTTGACGAAAGGAAAATATTCATTTATTCTTCTTCATAAGCTAATGCTTTCATTGTAAAAGGCCATGTTTATCAGGAAAAGTATCACATGATAGTTAACAATAGTTAAAACATATTAAAATGAAGGAAAGGAAGATTGTCAGATTAGCCAAAATATGACATACGAATTTTTTATGACCTACCTGTCTTCTTCCTGAAGGTACTATAAAAATTGTCCTGAGTCTGAGCTTCTTTAAAAGAATGACAACAAATAAAATTTCTGATGTACTGTCCGTTATAACTGAAACCACTCAGGCAAGTGCCTGAGCCACGGGATTCCAAACAGTTTAAACAGTAAAATTTGCCCAAGTAAGTGGATGAGAGAATTTTAGACTTGGAAACTCTCATCTGTATGGAATTTAATTTCCTTACTCTGATATTTAACATAATGAGACTAAGGCAGTCAACAGTTAAACTGATTAAGTGTAAATCTGGCTAAAAATTTCTATGTTCACTATGCCACAGATTAGTTAGTTCAGACATACATAGCCGCATGGACATACTATCTGTTCATCGTATGAAGTACTTGGTCTTGATTTTTAAAAATATATTTACCATAATAATCTCTAGAGCTGAGCTTAGTTTGTGTATTCATAGAACAATATGATTTTTAAAAAAATGTTTATTTCTAAATTAATACATTCTTCTTGAAACAAGTTAAAATATTAAGACTATTCAAGTCCTCTTTGGCCATATTCCCATCAAACCCAGTGTGTTCCCCAAATATAACCACATTATCGATCTGTTGGGTATCCTTTATATCCTGTGCATTTTCATAATATACTAGTAATTTGGGAATATGTGAAAAATAGCCTTTTGTTTTATTTCTGCAAAAAAAGTATCATACTCTACATATTATTTTCCTTCTTGTACTTCACTGAAAAATATGTTGAAAATCTTTCTATTGTTGTGCCCGTTTTCAGATCCCCAGATGCATGGATGAGGCCACATCGACAATGCAATAGCAAAGGGGAGCTTTATTTCTAGTTCGAACTAGGGTCCAGGCTTCCCGATAGCGGGCAATGCCATGGACCCCGACTCAAGGCAGTTATAGGATTTATAAGCGTTACCAAGGGCAGGGGGAAAGCATTCAGCTGATAGGTTAAGCAGGTTTGGAAAGGGAGGCGGACGGTGGCTGTGTTGCAAATTCTAAGCCCCAGCTGGGAGGGAGCCTCCCCCGATTCACCCGGAAAGCAATGACGCAGGTTCTGAGAAGCTCCGGGTGGGAGGGTTTATCAGCGGCTTCAAGGACGGGAGTAGGCTTCCCAGTTAACAGGAGTCCCACATTCCTGAGGGGGAAGGGTCCTAGGGATTATCTGAAGTCCTATACTATATCGGACTTTAAAACTACTTCATTATTTTTCATTGTTGTATAGTACTTACTGATTTGGACCTACCATGGCCCATATAGCCATTCTCTGTTGTTGAACACACAGTCTCTTTATTTTTGCTTTATAATAAACAATGTTGCAATGTGTATATGTGTTGTTTTTGTATTTCATTTATTAAAAAATTTTTTTTTCTTCTTTTGTTTGTTTTTATTGTATATGTGTTCTTGGGTACAAGTTGTTTCTCTAAGATCCTGAAAAGGTGAATTGTTGTTATAGAGTATGTTCACTTAACAGACACTATCAAATTTCCCCTCTAAATTAACTCTATTAGTTCTCCCACACATCAGCAGAGTGTGGGTCCTTTTTGACCCACAACCTCATTAATACTGAATAAAAGAATTGCAAAATCATATTTATAAGTAGCTAAAATTTTAAATTAAAATAATAGCATTTATGTTTTGACCTATCAGGTTAGCAAAGATGAAAAAATGTAATTATTATTATTATTTTAAAAAGTATTCTGAAATATGCACTTTCAATCACAACTTGGGGAAATTAAAATGGTATATGTATATATATATGCATTAGTACATATATACTATTAGTACATCTACCAATATATACATACATATGTGCACATAATCAGTATCATACCATAGCTATAGTTTTGTAGCCTTTTTGTAAAACTTAACTTCATGTTTTGAATGTTTCCTTTATCATTAAATATTCCTCAAGAATATTGTTTTTTAAGGCCCTGTAATATTCAACCATATAATAGCTAGAAATTGGTGTAATAGAAGAGAGCAGTTGGGGGAAGGATGGACTTAGAACAGAGGTAGCTGATTCTGAGACCAAATTTACCTACTTAACTCTTTGTGCATTATATAAGAGTGCACTGCCAAAATGTGTGTGTGTATGTGTTCCCAAATATTGTCTTATATGAGGATTTTAATTTTTTAATTTTTTAATTTTTTAAAGATTTATTTATTTTATTACATATCTCCCCTTCCCCCCCCACTGCGGGGACGCGCCGAGACCGGTCACTGCGCAGGCGCGGCTTTCCCCGCTTGTGGGCGGCTTCTGCTTCCGTTCACGGCCGGCTTTCAGTTCGCGGGTGGCTGGCTGCGCTCTATTTGTGGGCGACCTGCCCTGCCCGTGGCGGCTTTTTGCCCTGTCCGTGGCAGTTTTTTGCCCTGCCCACGGCGGCTCTGGCCTGCCCATGGCGGCTTGCCGTTCTCAATGCGGTCTGCCCGCTAGGAGAGGTCCCTGGGAACCGAACCCAGGGCCTCCCATGTGGTATGCTGGTGCCCTATCCACTGGGCTATCGAGCCGGCCCCTATATGAGGATTTTTATACACATAGCTATATTTCTATATTTGGCAGTGTCCTAGGAGTCTGTATTAGTCAGCCAAAAGGGTGCTGATGCAAATCACCAGCAATCTTTTGGCTTTTATAAAGGGTATTTCTTTGGGGTAGAAGCTTACAGTTACCAGGCCATAAAGCATAAGTTACTTTCCTCACCAAAGTCTGTTGCCACATGTTGGAGCAAGATGGCTGCCAATGTTTGAAAGGGTTCAGGCTTCCTTTTCTTTTAAAGACTCTGTGGTCCCAACTTCTTCCAATATCAGCTGTAGGCAGTGATAAGTCTCGTCTCTTTCCAGGGACTCATTTCTCTCTGGGTTCAGATGCAGACTATCAGGTTCTCTCTCTCTTCCGGGGGCCTCTGCCGTGTCTATGAGCCATCTCTATAAGCCGTCTCTCTTCCTCTGTGTTCTTCTCCTGTGTGGTTACTTTCTGGGGCTCCAGCTCCAAAACTCCAGCATCAAAATTCCAACTAACTCTGCTCTGCCAGGTAGTTTTTTTCTGTGAGTCACCACCCACCAATGGGGCGGGGACTCAACATTTTCCTGACATGGACCAATCAAAGCCTTAATTATTACTTAATCAAGTAAAAGTGAAACCTCTGCATCCAATCCTATCTAATAGATATTGGATTATGTTTATAAACAGGCCAGTTTATAAACATAATCCAATAACTATTTTCATGTTTATAAACAGGCCAGTTTATAAACATAATCCAATATCTATTTTTGGAATTCATAAATAATACCTAACTACTACAGAGTCCAAGTTATGCAACTCTTTAATGTATGTTTAATTTGCATACATTAAAAGGGATATTTCTTAAACAATTTAATACATTTTGACAAATACATATGCTCATATAAATACCCTAATCAAGATATAGAGCATATCCAGCATCCCAGAAACTTCCATCATGCATCTATTCCAGTCTACCCCTCCATCTCCATAGTCAGCTACTGTTGTGATTTCTATCACCGTACATTACTTCTACTTTTATCACTAGAGTTAACACACTGTAAAAGAATCATCTCTTTATACTTTCTCTCACCAAGCAGTTAAATCTTGAGTGAAGAAAATGCCTTCTTGGTATCCTTAGCTTCTAACAGGATGTCTGATGTGTAATAGGCACTCAAAAATTTTTGCCATTGAAAGGAATATCTTTGGAGGCAGGAAGGTCAAGGAAAAGAATCCCAGAGTAATATGTGGGTAAGAGCATGTGAGAGGGTAGTGACATTTGGAGACTGGCCAACCAAGACAAGGGTGAGTAGTGGGGCTGGATGGACTTTTCTTGGACTGATATAGCCTGAGGTCCTAGGTGATGTGTAGGGCCCAATGAGATGAGCAAACTCCAGTCTTTTGTACAGGTGGTTGAGTTGATTTTCTTCCTCTTAGGATAGTTCTCCCCGGGAGGTTAGAAAGAAGTACTAGTTGGTTTCTAGGGTGCAACCTTCCTGGTGGAATTTCAGAAGCTACCCTGGCTAGGACACTAGACTTTTAAAAGTTTTATAGGGCTGAAGCTCCTTGGGAGAGTTCTCTTTAGGCAAACCAAAAAATTTAAAAAATTAAAAAAAGATTGTATGCCTTACTGGATACTCAATCATAAGGTCCCTAGTGACCTTAGTAAGTTACTTCAAATATTGGGCCTCAATTTCCTTATCCCTATAATGAGAGAACTGGATTTTAATACTCTGTGGTTCTATGGACTCATAAACTAGAAAGCTCTGATTCATTCCTCCAGTTGTTAGTGAGCAGAAGGAGGAATTCTAAAACCACAGCTTAGATAAATTTTCCTTAGTAGTAGAAAATGCCATTTTGTATTCCATGAACCCAGACGTCTTACCCACAGTAAGAGAAGTATCAATGTATATACATATATCTGGTGTCTATCGTGATGCACAAACAGATGCACAGCATGTACCACTAGTCAGTCTTATTTTGGATGCTTTCCTCTATTTTCTAACAGATATGATTCCGATGAAAAACGCGGAGGGGCATAATCTTCATTTTATGCCCAGGAAGATAAGAGCAGGAGGTCTCAAATGAGGTATAACACTTAGTGCAAGAGGCATAATTTATCTGTAGAGTCACTGTCATACTGTTGTCTACTGATGACTAATGCTTGCTAGCTTTGAGGCTAGAAAACACTGCTTTGCATCTATATCTGGCAAGTTCTTTTCTTTTTCTGTTTTAGTTTTGGTTTAAAGCCTACCAAGCCTTATATATGACTTTGACTTGTCTAGCTTAGAAAGAGGTCCTGAATTCATTATTTCTGAAACTCTAATCCTATGAGATGCTTTGAATAAAAAATCTTGCATGGTCAAGTCTGTCTGGAAAATGCAGTGGAAAAAGAAAACTTAAATGCTCTTTGGAATATTAAATGTTCTGAGAAGTACCGAAAGGAATAAATTTTATTTTACCCTGATGTTTCCATTCTAAAGAAGACTTCATATATTGTCATTTATTCAATAAATATTTATTGATCTCCTACTGTGAGACACTGTACAGAAACAGCAAAAATCAAAATAAACAGTAGCTTGCCATCAGAGGCTTATATTTTTTGGATAGAAAGAAAATTAAAAGTATACACATATAAAAATACATTAAATAACATAAAATAATGTGTGCTATGAAGAAACTGAAATAGGGAAATGTGTTGGAGAATGATGGGGAATATGCATCAGATTTCCAGGAGGAAGGTAAAAGAGGTCCAGGATTAGGCCTGGGCCTGAAAGAAGCCAATGAGGCCTATAGCTGTAGAAGACAGCTGCCTTGGGGAACTGTAACCTTTGGTAGAGGAACATGGCCACTACCAACCAGCAACTCAGCAGGGAGGTAGCTGGGGAAATATCTACCTAGATCTTTTTTCCTCTTGCCCTCTCATTGGCAAAACCCAGTGGGAGGGCGGACAGCAAGGGGGCCTGGTTGGTTTTTAAAGAAATGGAATTTGATCTGAGACTTCAATGAAGCAAAGATCACAGGGAAGTGAGTTCCTGCAGAGGAAACTGGAAGTTTCCAAGGCCTGAGGTGGGAATGCGCTAAGTATCCTTGAGAAACAGAAAGAGAGCCAGAGTGCCTAGAGGGTAGTGAGCACAGGGGAGTGTTTACAAGATGAGCTCGGAGAAGGGAAGAACAGTTCAAACCCTTTAAGGACTTGTGGTGACAGTAAGAAGTTTAGATTTCATCCTAGATGTAATGGGAAGCAGATATGGAGGTGGAGAGAAGTGGCTAAAAGTCTCAATCTCAGGAGAATTTTAAGCAAATTAGTGAAATGTGATACAAATTGCATTTTGAAAGGACCACTGTCTAAGTTTGCTAATCCCTGCTGGGAGCAATGTACCAGAAATGTGTTTTATAATGGAAATTTATTAGGTTAAAAGCTTACCGTTCTGAGGCTGTGCAAACATCCAAATCAGGGCATCACCAGGAAATGCTGTCTCACCAAGTTGCGGCTGTGGGTGAACAGGCACATGGCGGCATCATCTGAAGAGGCTTTCTCTCCAAGCTCAGCTGTGGGCAGTCACGCTCATGGTAGGGCACAATGCCGGTCCCTCATCTCTCCCCTCTCCTCCAGGCCGTGGCTTTTCTCTCTCCCAGGCTCGTCAAATTTTGGAGGCCTCTCTCTGTCTCTGCTGCTTTTGTGTGTGTGTGTGTGTGTGTATGTGTGGTTTTTTAGTCCTCCATTTAAGGACTCCAGTAAGAGGATCAAGACCTACCATAAGTCCCACAGTCGAATCAAAGGCCCTTAACTGAAGGAATCTAATCAAAAGTTCCCATCTACAATGGGTTTGCCTTAAGAGCAGGATTTTCTGGGGTCCACAAAAGACTCAAACCAGCACAATCACTTTCACTGCTTTGTGGAACATGGGTTGCAGGAAGGTGACAGTAGAAAAAGAAGGCCTGCTTAGGAGGCTACAGTAGTAACCAGATGAAATATGATGGTGGTTTGGACAAAGGTGTAGAAATGGAGGTGGATAGAAGTGGACAGATTGAGGGTCTATGTTGAAAGTAGAGAGGACAAGATTTGTTCTTGGGTTGTATGTGGAAGGAAAAGAAAGAAGAGGAATCAAGGTTGACTTCTAATTTTTTTGGCTTGAGTAATTGAGTGGTCCATCATGATAGTTACTGAGGTAAGGAAATCAGGGATGAGGAAATTTAAGAGGAAAACTATGAGTTCTTATTGGGATGCATTAAGTTAAAATATTCTGTAGATTTCCAAGTAAAGATGTTAAGTAGCAAGCAGTTGGCTATGAGTCTCAATCTCAGGGGAGTAGTCAGGGCTGGAAATGTAAATTTGAAGTGTTATTTGAAGCATATAGATGAGATTGCATAGAATTGCCTATTGCAAGATTATATATAGAGGGGAGATGTCTTTCTGACAATATGACATATAGAGATTCTGAAACTACTATTACATGACATCTAAAAATACTCAAATAAAAATACATTTGAAATAATCAAAGGAAACTTTTAAAAAACCAGTGGAAATTCTCTGAAGTTAGGAACAAGGAGAAGCATGGGAATCTAGAGGTAAAGGAACCCTGAAGTCTCTGCATAAATTGAAGCCACTGAATCTGGATGGCCTAGAGCTTTGGGGCAAATGGGAGGTTGGAGACAAAGTCTAGGGTTGGCGCAGGGCACAACTCTATTAGAAGCCACCTTATCTAAAAGCAGGACATGGGAAGGGCTATGCCCTTAGAGGAAGGGTGAACTCAGAAGCAAACAGCAAAGCCAGCCTGGTTCTGGATGGATGCTAAAGAATAACTTGTCTCCTCCTTGAATCCCTTTCATGGATTTGGCTGAATTTATATTATCTTCATGGTCCTAAGAATTACAAGCATGGAGAATGGATGTAGCTCAGGTGGTTGAGCACCTGCTTCCCATGTATGAGGTCCCTGGTTTGATTCCCAGTACCTCCTAAAAAAAAAGAATCACAAACTAAGGATTTTAGTTTAAAGTAGACTCAGTATCCTCAAGCACATAGCAAAACCAATACAAATCCGCCTTGAACTACTATTCCTTCCTTTCAGGCCTCAAAGAATTCCTACAAAGTTCAAGCAGGTTTAAAACAGTTAAGGAGGGCCCGGCTAGACAGCTCAGTGGATAAAGAGCTCGCCAGTGTACCACATGGGAGGCCCCGGGTTCGGTTCCCGGGGACCTCTCCGAGCGGGCAGACGGCCTTGAGAAAGGCAAGCCGCCGTGGGCGGGGCAGAGCCGCCGTGGGCAAGGCAAAAAGCCACCACGGGCAGGGCGGAGCCCCCACGGGCATGGCAAAGT
>PVKH010027281.1:0-13042 GCA_004027955.1 Chaetophractus vellerosus | reverse complement strand
ATCAGACAAGGAAAGATTCCTTGGATATCAAAAAGGGCAAATAAAAGGACTTTTGGTTTACCACCAGCCCAAACCAAAACAACCAAAGTTTAAATGACCTTTACCAGAAAACACCCCCCCAAAAAAAAGCCAAAATAGCCCAAAAGAGAGAGGTTCAAAACTGAGAGGACTCATCAAGAGGAACCTGGGGCCATCAGGGAGATGACAGAACACAAGGGGCTCTTGCAGGTGCTGTACTCAAGTCCAACAGCAGCTCCGGAGTCAGGTCGTTGGTGGCTTCACATCCAGCTTCTGCTGTCGACTGAGAAATAACCTGAGCTACAAGGCAACAAAAGCATTTTTTGAGGGTCTTAAATTGCAATTCATGGAGTACAGATTCAGTTAGTAACCCGAATTGTGTCCCATCTTGGCACTTCCAAGCAAGAATTTTTAAAGAAAATTACATTAAGTTGTTTATGATTAATGGCTATTTGGGGTGCTCCAAGTGTCCTCCAGATTAGATAGACTACTGATTTCTTTTTCTTTTGTTTTTCTTTTGGTGTCCAGATGTCCTTAGGGTATTGAGGAGCATGGTTACTTGTGGCTATGCATACTTTGACAGTTTGTGATATCTGGCTGAGATGTGCATAAGAGTACCCTCTAGAATGGACACCAACTCCATTTTAAATATCTTAGACATAGTAACTTTATTTTGTTTTCTTTCTTTTCCCATTACCAATGTCAGAAAAATATAAAGGACTTCATCATTGATCTTCCTTACATTAAAACTTATAATAAGGAATGTGAAAACTTTATACCAACAAGCTAATTATATTCCAGGTGATAAAAGAATGTTTCTTTAAGAACACAACTCACCAAAACTAGCCACAGATGAAATTTTTAAAAACTAAGTAGTCCTTTATCTATTAAAGTCACTGAATTTGTAGTTTAAAACTTCTTACATAGAAAAATCCCGGACAATGTGGCTTCACTAGTGAATTCCATTACACATTATGAAATAAATAATACCAATATCGATACCAAGCAAAAGTGGGTACTTTTCTCCCCATGTGCCTTTAAAGCCAATTTGTTTGTACAAACAAAGGGGGTTATTTGCCTTAGATGGCCCAAAAACTGCCTCCTGGATCTGCAGAAATTCCAATATTTTATAATCAGTGTGCTAGTGGATAGTTGGGATGAAGCTGGACACAGGTTCTCTTCATTAATAAATATTAAGGGACTGAACAGGATGGGAGTGGGTACCAAAATCAGGGTGAGTCACAAAGTTACAATCATCAGAGAGCAAGTTTCTGGGACAGAGTAGAGGTCAGTGACGGAGTTTTCCATATGGATATTAAACAAAAAGGTGGAGTAGCAAACATCACAATAGTAAGCATACACAAGGAAATGCCTAATCTATAAACAAGGGTAAGGTTAGTATAGAATTACCATCACAATAGCAGGTCTAGAATAAATCCAGCCTTTTTCAGCAATTTCAGGTATTAAACTTATGCTATTTTATAATATAAAAGCATCTATATATTGATTTTGTGAGCATAATTACTTGTTTTGTTAACACTCCATTACAATATTATACAAACTACTTCTTTCTGAAAATAAAGGAAGAGGGAACATGCCCCAACTTGTTTTTTGAGTCCAACAGAACCTTATATGAACACCTGACAAAGACATTACAATAAAAGGAAATTAGAGACTCATCACTCATGAACATAGATGGAAATATCTAAATAAGAATATTAACAAAGCAAATAAGCCATATATAAAAATATAATTTATCATGTAATTCACAACATTGATACATTACAGGAAGAAAACATGATCATTTTAATATGTGCTTAAAAAGCAATTGAAAAATTCAACGTTCATTCATGATGAAAACACTCAGCAACCTAGGAATTCAAGGGAATTTTCTCAATTTGATAAAGAACATTTACGAAGAACCACTAACCTCTTAATGATGACTTATTAAATATACTTCTTGTACATTTGGAAATGAGTCAAGGATGTTTGCCCTCATCACTTTCTATTAATTGTAAAGGAGGTTCTAGCCAAAGCAGTAGGCAAGAAAAAGAAATCAAGTGCATTAAAACTGAAGAGGTTGAAATAACACTGTTGTTATATATAGGGAAGATAATTAAATATGTAAGAAAATCCTAAAGAATCTATAAAAAGAGTACCTGAACTACTAAATAATTCTTAATGTCTAAAGGTTAATATAAAAAATTCATTGTTTTTCTATATGCTAATAGCACACAACAGGAAATAAATTTTTAAAATACCATTCTCAGTAGTCTCAAAAAATAAATATTAAGGGTATATTTAACAAAATGAATGCAGGGCCTGCATGCTTAAAATTACTACTGGAAGAAATTAAAAATACCTAAATAAATGGAGAAAAATACCTTATTTGTGTATCAGAAGATTCAAAATTGTTAAGATATAAATGCTCCCCAAATTGCTATACAAGTTCAATGTAATCACAATCAGCAGGATTTTTTTCTATTTGAAATTGAGAAGCAAATTTAAAAATTTACATGAAAATGCAAAGGATCTAAAGAATAAAATAATTTTGTAAAGGGAAAATAATGTTGGAGGACTTACAATAGCTGATTTAAAAACCTACCGTATGAATTTTCTGTAAAGCTATAACTCCTCTAACAAAATCAATATTTTAAATTAAAAAAAAAATTCCGTAAAGCTACAGTTATCAAGATTATGTGTTACTAATTTAAGGAAAGAATTTAGAGCAGTGGAACAGAATGGAGAGTATATAAACACACCTAAACAGTGTTTGACAGAGATATCAACCAGAGGAACTCAATAGGGAAATACAGTGTTTCCAACATATCACACTAGAATCTGCATGGGAAAAATTGACTTTACCCCTATCTCACTCTATTCACAAAAATCTATTCAAGATGTATTATAGACCTAAATGCAAGAGATAAAAATATAAAGCTTCTAGGAGAAAATTTTACATAATATCATATCATAACAGCCTTGAGGTAGAAAATATTTCTTTGATAAGACACCAAATGTTTTAATCATGAAATATAGGAGAAATAAAAATGGCAAAAAGGAGTTCATTAAATTAAACATAACAAAACAAAATCAAGCCACAAATGAAAAATATATATTATATATATGTGTATACAATATGTATATAAATATGTATATATTATATCAGGGGTAAGGAATACCTACAAATCAATAATAAAAAGAAAAATTACCCAACCATTAAAAATGATTAAACTAAATGGCCAGCAGGCCTTTAAAAAAGAAGATATATAAATAGCAAACAAGCATAAGAAAAGTTACTCACATCATTTGTCCTTAGGGTAATGAAAATTAAAACAACAATTAAATGACTCTAAATATCCAATTTAAGGTCTAAAATAAAAAAGCTTGTTGAAGAAAATATGAAAAAACTTGAGTCCCATATTACTGCTTTTAGGAATGTAAAATGATACAATCATTTTGGAAAACTCTGGAAATTTCTTTTAAATTTAAATATACTACTACCTATGCTTCAGCAATTCCCCTTTTATAAAAGAATGAAAACAAACAAACAAAAAAAAACCTTTTGTATCAAATGTGCATCGTAGCTTTATTCATCATAGTCCTAAACTGGAAAGAATGCAGGTGTCCAAGAAGGAATGAATAAACAAATTATGGTATATTCATGCAGTGAAATATTACACCATAATAAAAAGTTAAAAAAAACAACAACTCTGAAGCACGGCTTATCATAGATGTATCTAAAAAACATTAATTTGATCAAAATAATCCAGATACAAAAGAGTACATAATGTATGATTACATATAAATAAGTTCAAGAACAGACAGAACTGACCTGTAGTAATAGAAATCACAGCAATGTTTACCTTTGGGGAGAGAGCAACTGAATGAAAATGGGCAAGAAGAAAACTTCTGAAGTAATTGAAATACCTATACCTTGACTCCGGTGGTTGTAATACAGATGGTTGCATGAGATAATTTGCATTTTATTTTTGTATATAAACTGTAGTTCCAAAGCTAATATAAATTGAATGGTGAAGTAGGAAAAGAGCTGAAAAGAGAGATATTTACATTTTGGAACAAAATTTACTGGTGAGTTTTTCCACAACACTCACAATGGCTAAGACAGAAGTCATTATGCAATGGTTCAATTCATTCAACATTATTTATTGATCACCTATTTATATTGCCTGACTGTGTTCAAGCACTCAGGATACAGTGATCAAGAACTATGTACTAGAGTAGACTTACTGGTATTCTACTATAGACTTATTGTGATTCTAGCAATGTAAGAACTTGTATCACTGATATGGAGACAGTGGCCACTGGAGGTTCTGAGGGCAGGGAGAGGGAAAAATAGGTGTAATATGGGGGCATTTTCACGACTTGTGAATTGTCCTGAATGACATTGCAATAACAGGCATAGGCCATTTTATATATTGCCATAACCTACAAAATTGTGTAGGAGAGAGTGTAAACTACAATGTAAACTATAATCCATGCTTAGTGGTAGTGCTTCAAAATGTGTTTATCAATTGTAACGAATCTACCTCACTAATGAAGAATGTTGTTAATGTGGGGAAATGTGGAAGTATAGGAAGTGAGGCAAATGGAAATCACCTATATTTTTTATGTAACATTTATATAATCTAAGTATCTTTAAAAAAATAAAATATATATTAAAACAAAACAAATTTTTTTTAAAAAACAATGTTCTGCCCTCACTGAACTTATATTCTAGTAAAACTTGACACACAGCAGATGAATGAATCAATGAGTCAATCAATCAAATAACATTATATTGGGTTTAGTGCTATTAAGTAATAATTAAAGGACAGGACAGAGAATATTAGGGAAAAATAATTTGAAACTGAAAGTCAGGTGACATTTTAGATGACCATGGGTCCTGTAAACCAATAACTTCTGTAGGTCATGTGTTCCTCACTTTTAAAATGAAAAGATTAATCTAAAATCTGTCTACATTCCCTTTCTGCTCTAAAATCCTAAGCTTCATTGCATTATACTACATTATGCCCACTTTCTTACAAACATATTTGTCTTCTGTTTTTTTCTATATGTACTTGTTTTCAATTTGTTCTAGAGTGTTTTTTAAATCACTAAAATTAAATTGATGTGATTTCCATTATTATTCTAAACAATTCAGCATATTTGTTTAAAAAGGTCATGACATGTAGATGTAGCAAAATAGTCTTGTTTCATTTGCCACTTCTTGAATATTAAAAAATCGTGTCTGTGTGCATGTGAGAGAGAGAGAGAGAGAGAGAACCTATGCTTGCATATGTGAAACACTGTCACACTGTCATACCATTCCACTGCTTCCTTGGGAGTGGCTCTCAGAAATGAAGGCAGACTCATAGGAGGATCTACTCAGATCCTAAGCCCATTTGAAGGACATGATGAGTCCATTTATTCACCAAATTCACAATTAGTGTTATTATTAAAAACAAAAAGGCAATAAATAATATGGGTCATATTTGTCGGGCGGCATAAATGGAAAGATTTTTTGCTGTTTTTAGTAAGTGACTAAAATAAATACCCTTTGTGAGAGTAAAAAGTGCCAACAATTTGATGCTTAACTTTCTTTGAATATTGCGATTAGAGTTTCAAAAGTAATAATCCATTTGATTACTATTGAATTACAAAGACATTTCTACATGTGGTGTTATATTAAAATGGAATAAAATGTGAATTATTGTAAATTTGTTCATTAGTAATGATAATGTGAAGACACTGGCAACAATAAAATAATTTAAATTTTGTTTAAATTTGTATAACCTTTAAAACCATACTTTTTCTTTACCTAGTTTTAAGCTACCATTTGAGCTTAGAAATCAGTATGTTCAATAAAATCATTGCACATTGGAGCCGTTTGATGTAATTATGAATTCCAAAAATCAATATTGAATCATGCTTGTAAACTGATCTGTTAATCTGGGCATGATTAAGTTATGATTAGGGTGTTGACTGGGCCACGTCGGTAGGGCATTGAGCCCCACCCCTTGGTGGGTGGGGGAATCGAATATAGAAGGCAAGGTACAGGACAGAGGGAGCAGATTTTGAGAAACAGTTTTTGAGAAGCAGTTCTGATGCTGGAGAGGACACCCCAGGAGAAGAGAAGTGAGCCGTTTGCCTGATAGTCTACAGCTGACCTTGTGGAGCAAGTGGAGGACCTAAGCCCGGAGAGAAACACAGCCCTGGGAAGAGAGGAACCCAAAGAGCCTGGACCCGGGCAAACATCGGCAGCTGTCTTGCTCCAACACATGGCAATGGACTTTGGTGAGGGAAGAAACTTATGCTTTGTGGCCTGGTAACTGTAAGCTTCTACCCCAAATAAATACTCTTTATAAAAGCCAACCAATTATTGGTAATTTGCAAAGGCACCCCTTTTGGCTGACTAATACACATGTATCTTAATAAGTAATAAAAATATTTGAATATAAATATGCACACTGTGCCTTCATCCCTTATCAGCTAGACAATCATGATTAAACTGGACAACCCTATAACTTCCTAAATAGTACTTCGAAGTAAAACTTTAAAAAATCATGCCCTACATGCCCACATGGATATGCTGTTTATAAAGTAGCTTACCCAAATCCTTCTTTAAAAAGTGGGCAGTTTGAACAAACTATTATGATGCATTAAATGTGTTTACTGGGATTCATCTGAGGATTTTCATAAACAGTGAACTTTCATTAAAATAAAGAATATTTTCTTAATGTAGAAAATATAAATAAGGTTGAATTTCCTAACTGATTTTTCCATGACTGAAAATTTATTTTAGAACAAATATAAATATCTTTATATTTTAATTTAACATATTAATACTGATTCCTGAGGAGTTCATAGGGTTCCATCTTTCTCTAGTTAACTCTAACAATAGGGCCCCCATAAGTATATGAGACATCAGCTATTATATCTTTCATTCCCACAGAACCAGTCACTGGAGAACAAAATATATTTAATGGTTGATGGTGATTTTATGACTACAAAAATGTTTTGAAATATAGTTAGTAAGGAGAAATAAAAATGCACTTAATGTGGTTTGATATCAGTGGTATCACTTTCTATGTTTTTGAGAGAAACCTTTGAAAGTCTCATGAAAGAAAGAACACGCCCCTACCCCTTTCTTATTGTCCCTTTGCACCTATCTCCATCTTTCTGGTGAAATACAAGTTGAAATAAAATCATCTCATTGCATTTTAAGGAAATTTGCTATACAAGTTAAACCATAGCACCAACCTGTATAAAAATTAGCTCTCTCTATTGGTCATACAGGAAAACAAATGACCACTTTTTGAAATATTAAATTGAATTTAAATGTGATGGTAAATTAAAGTGTGAAATGTAATGCTTCTCAAACACTAAATGTCAAGAAAAGATTTCTGGTGCTTGAAATAAGGAAGGATATTTTGTATTGGTCTTTGACCTGGCAATGTACTTGAATACTCAGTCAATTCCAAAATTCTCTTTTGATATATATGCATAATAAAAATGCCTCCTCACAAGAGTGATTATAAGCAAGTAGAATACAAACCTCAATTACAGCTCTTGTTTACCTAGGGTAGGCTTGTTTAAGGCAATGAGATTTTCCAATATCCCTTCAGTTGAATTCAAATCACACCACTTACTATGTACTCTAAATAATATGTCATCATTGGCAAGACCCAGGTCTCTGTAGTAAACCACAACAGGATAAGAAACACAGATTTAAATATTAATATTAATATTCTACAAATAAAACAATACTTAATAGAATCTGCAGCTTTCCTGCTCTTTTTCTGATGTCAAAATGACTAAAACTTTGTTACACTTTTTAACATCATATGGATGCACTTCAATAACAAAAGCAAGACTCATTAAACAAATGCTTAATAAGTGATTACCTGGTGCTATAAACAGTGATTTTGCCAAGTGCTAGGGACACAGGATAATGAAGATAGATATAAATCTTGTCCCCATGGAGTTTACTTAGATAGTAAACAAGATAAGATATAATCAAATAAAATAATAAAACAATAATAATGGCCTGTAAGAACTGTTATAAAGAAAATAATAAGAATAAATGATAAAATACACATTTACTCAGATTTGAAAGTTATTTAAGAAGAGAAAATCCAATATATGTAGATAATATCTTATATGAGATCTGATGATGAGAAAGAACCAAAGAGTGTTCCAGAAAGAGGGAGCACTAACTGTAAATCTGAAACTGGCAAACCAGAAAAAATCAAGAGTTCCATTTTGGATATATTAAATTTGAGAAGTATATAAAATATCCAAGTGTGTATGTTGTAAGCAGTTGGATAAAATATCGAGAGTTTAGAGAAGAGAGCTGGACTTGAAATATATGTTTGAGAATTTTTATAATATATAATTTTTAAAAATATGGAATAGTATAGTATCCATTCCAAAATTTAACCACCTGAAAGTAGAAAAGGATACAGCAAACAGGATCTATCAAAGAACGGCCATTGGAAAAAGTAAACCAGTAAATGTAAGAGAAAGAAGTGTTTAAGAGGGAAGGAGTAGAGAATTGTGGCAAAAGCTGATGTTAGGTAAAGGCTAAGCCATGGGAAGAAAACCATTCAATGGATTGGGCAAACAGGTCTTGTAGATTAGAGACCAAATTGAAGTGAGTTGCAGGATTAATTAAGGAATGAATGGAACAAAGATGAAGACACAAGGACTCTCAAGGGTACAGTTCTCCACAGAATGTTTGATTGACTAGTGAAAATCAGTAGAGCCATTTTCCTCAAAACTCCAAAAATATTTAAAGGGCTGCAGTAACTGGAGAAGTGCCAAATTAAGAAAATGCAAGCAGAGCTCAAGGAGCCCTTGCTAGTCCTTTCACCAAACCCTCCCCGTTTCAGTGTGGAGTCAGCCTTTGCTCCCATTGTGGATCCAGGCCCTGTTCCCGGAGGAACCAGAGTAAAGCCTATGCTCATAGGGTGTGCCTGTTTGTCAGTGCCAGCCTCTCAGGTGGAAGCCTGTAAAACTGAACCAGGGAACTAGTCTCTGGCACACCCTCCCACAACCATGAAGCAGAAGCAGCTTGAAGACAGTTAAAGCAGTATGAGAAACAAATCCAAGGGACCTGAGGCAAAGGCTTACATACATTGTCATACAATACAGCACCCAGGAGGGGGAGAAATTCCACTTCACTGGGAGTGGAGGGGGCATTTTAATTCCTGTGAACAGGGTATTTCCTAAGCCCACAAGCAAACACAAGCCCAGGACAAAAAAACTGACCCTACTCAGACTCAGATAAGACCTTGTGGACCCTGAACTTCATATTTGTCTTGGGTTGACCTTCTTGATATGAGGCTAATCTCTGAAGGAGACTACCAGCCAAAGCAGAGACTATTTGCAAAACTTGTGAAAGGTGGTGTTTTGTTTCATTGTTTTCATTAGTTCCTGGCACTCAAGGAACTAGCTGGGTATAAACTTAAGGAACAGACACCTCAGGGACTAAATCCCAGAGTTAACACTTTAAAATATTAAAACATAGAGTGTGCAAGGAAAGATTACAAGACAAACAAAAAAGAGGAAATGATGGCCTATCCAAAGGCACAAGATAAAAATCCAGAAACCATCAATGAAGAAGACGAGATATTGAACACACAGGACAGAGACTTTTAAAAAATGATCCAAATTATGCTCAAGGAGATAAAAGAAAACATAAAGAAAGAACTACAGGATTTGAGGGAAACCATGAATGAACAACATGAGAATCTCAATAAAGAAGTAGAAATTTGAAAAAGGAACGAAGTAGAAATACTGGATTTAAAGACCACAACAACTAACATGAGAAAAAAAAATCTCTAAAGGGTTTCAATAGCCAACTGAAGCTGACAAAAGAACATGAAGACAAAAATACTGAAATGATTCAGGCTGAGGAGCAGAAAGGACAAAAGCAAAACAAAACAGATCCCAAGAGACATGTGGACACCATCAAACATAGTAATATATGTGTTATGAGAGTCCCAAAGGGAGAAGAAATACAAAAAGGGGCAGGAGGAATTAAAAAAAAATAATGGAAGAAAACTACCCAAATTGAACAAAAGACATGAATATGCACTTTCAAGAATCCCGAACACCCCAAACAGGATGTATTTGAAGAGAACCACCCTCAGGCAAATAGTAGACAAACTGTCAAATCCCAAGGACAAGGAGAGAGTTCTTGAAAGCTTAAACAAAAAAGCAACACGTTATGTACAAAGGAATCCCAATAAGATTGTCAATTTCTCATCAGGAACCATGGAGGCAAGAAAGCAGTGGGATGAAATATTTAAATTGCTGAAAGAAAACGATTGCCAACCAAGAATTTTATATAGGGAGAGACTGTCTTTCAAAAATGAGGGCGAGATTAAGACATTCCCAGATAAGCAAAAGCTGAGAGAGTTCATCAACAGTGGACTTTCCCTATAATCAATAATGAGGAATTTCCTTAGACTGAAAGGAAAGGGCACACTAGAGAGTGGATCGAAGCAGCAGAAAGAAATAAAGATCTCCAGTAAAGCTAAACATATGGGTGTTATAAAACCCAGCATTATAGCATTGTATTTTTTGGTATGTAACTCCCCTTTTTACTTCTACGGGTTCTAAAATGCAAATGCATAAAAAACAATGATAAATCTATAGCTATAGACATACAATGTATATATATTTATATAACAATGAATAACCAAAGGTGGGGGGATGGGAAGATAAAGAAACAATGCATGTATATGCTATTGAAGTTAATTTCATATCAATCAACATGATTGTTACAGATTTAGGATGTTAAATTTAATCTGCATGGAAACCACAAAGAAAATATCTAAAAAATATATACAGAAAGATATTAGAAGTGACTCAAAATAAAAAACTATAAAAATCAAATATGTAAGTAGACATCAATGGAAAATTGAAGTATAAGACATACAAAGACCAAATAACAAAATGGCAGAAGAAGGTCATGCATTATCAGTAGTTACTTTCAATGTAAATGGATTTAACTCTCTAGTCAAAATCATAGCTTGGCAGAATGAATAACAAAAGCATGACCCAAGTATATACTGTTTACCAGTGTCTCACCTGAGATTAAAAGACACAAATAGGTTGAAAGTAAAAGAATGTAGATAAATGTACATGGAAATAGTAACCAAAAGAGAGCTGGAGTAGCTACACTAATATCAGATAAAATAGACTTTAAGCCAAAATTGCTAAAATGATTCTATGGTACCAATAATGCCCTGCTTATTGACCTAGATGCTGGTTACATGTGCAAAGTCAATTTGTGAAAACTCATCTCTCTCTGCATTTATGATATTTGCATTTTTCTTTATATATATGTAATACTTCAATAACAAAATTTATAAAATTTAGAGTAAGAGAATCAGATGTTCAAATACTTTAGATAATTGCATTTGTAACAGATTATTAAAATTTGCTTAAATAAAATAAAATATGAATCAGAAGCAACAGCATATAAAATAGCCAAGCATGTTTGTACAAATAGAAAATAAAACTTCTGGAAATTGAAAATTTTAAAAAACCTCTACAGATATTATGGAGAAATTACCAAACAACAAAAGCCAAAAGAATTTGAAGCCAGAGACATAACAAATTAGCTGGTTACCTAATTCTTACAGCAAAAAGGAAAGCCAAAAAGAATAAAAAATAATAATTTTTATATTGCTAGCATTTAGAACCAGCAAAAATATATTTCAAGAATGTAGCAACTAGGGAAACTGATGCAGCTCAAGTGATTGGGCTCCTGTCTACCATATAGGAGGTCCAGGGTTTGATTCTCTGGGCCTCCTGGTGAAAGACAAGCTAGCCCACACGGTGAGCCGCACTGAGTGGAGTGCTGGCCTGTGCGGAGAGCTGGCGCAGCAAGATGACGCAACAAGAAAAGACACAGAGGAGAGAGACAAGCAGACACAAGAACATAGAGAGATCAGACAGCAAGCACAAAACGACGAGGCAGGGGGGAGAAATAAATAAATAAAATAATTTTTTAAAAATGCAGCAACTGTTTGCCACTAACGCATATCATTAATGGAAATTTTAAATGATATACTACAAATTGAAGAAACGTTATTTCATATAGTTCTGAAATTTCAGAGCAATTAATGAACTAAAACAGTGATGAAAACTAATAAACTAAACATCCAAATTTAAAACTTGAGAAAATAAGAGTATAATCAACCTACAACAATAGCTGACAACAGGAAGTAATAGGAGCAGGAAAATAGAATAATTATTCAATGGACAGTACCCAGATAGTTATAAGTTGATCAAGATAATTAAAAAAGAGGCAATATTAGCTAATATTCCAGAATGAAAATGAGGCATGTCTACAAAGGTTGAAGATATCAAAGTGTTATAAAAGGGTACCATTAAAACTTCATGACAATAAATTTGAAAATTTAGAGGAGAAACAATAATTTGCCAAATATAACTCACCAATTGAAGCACAGAAAAGTTAGAACGCCTAGATGTTCCCTATTAAGTTTAAGCAAATTGAGGTTTTTTTGTCAAAAATATTCTCACAAAACCTCAGTTCACCATGTTTTCTCTGGGAGTTTCTACCAAGAATATAAGGAAGAAGTAACCCCAATCTTACAAAATAACTTTCGAGAATTGGAAAACAGGAACCTTCCCCAGAACCTATTTCATGAAGCCAGTATAACAATGAAACAAAAGCCCACCAAATAGAAAAATTGAAACTATCAATTTTAGTCACAATCATAGGTTCAAAAATATAAAATAATGTATAATTAGACTAAATCCATCAATACTGTAAAGGTCAACTTATCAAGGCCAATTTGGATTTATTCTAATTGCTTTATCAGTAGACAAGCACAGAGTTTAATCTATTCATGTTAACAGATTTTACAAACATCACATATCACTCAACATTTGATTATAATTAAAAAGTAAAACACTGTATGCATAATATACAAATATATTATATATAATATACTTTGAACTGAATAGTGAGCCTCAGAGATGC